>OX451384.1:13702466-13950365 GCA_949629135.1 Eremobia ochroleuca | reverse complement strand
ACGTATACGTACAGTCACGAGCAATAATATATAAACATTGTCACATTTTCTAAATTATCTTAACTTCTACCATTCAAAAAATATGTGTACGATATTTTCTTCTAAATTACCTAACCATCAAACTGTGTCAAAACTGGGTATACATTGGTTTCACAGTAATGTAAACGAAACAAAATCAATAAAAGTTTACACTTCCAATGTCATTTTTAACTATCCATGACAATTTCTATAACATATATACACGTAATACAAACTGTATACGTGTTATTGGAATTGTCATGTATACATTAAAATGATATTGAAAGTGTATACCTACTTTTTCCTGTTTTTATTTATTTATTTATTTAAACATCATGCACAAGAGTGGTACAAAGGCGGACTTAATGCCACAAGGCATTCTCAGGGCATGTTTTGTATTTGGGGTTTTTGTTAAGTTTATTACAGTAATAATTACAGTTTTATAAATAAACAGGGGTTGGTTACTGCAATAAAACAAGGGCTTACGAAATCAGTGTTGTAATTAGTTACTAAACGTAATGATTAATAATAAAGCCTATTAAATATAATAGCGTAGTTGTAATCATTTATATTAAATCACAATTTAATCAAGTAAGTCACTATCGCTACACATAATTATTGTTCATTTTAAATACGAGGTATCGGTACTTCCCATCGGGATTGCGGGTCCCGTCGGGGCCTCGGCAGAAGGGCTAAGAAGGAACATGGGTGGTTTTTAGTCAGTAGAAGTCTGACACTCTCACACACACTGGTTATTCGATGATTTTCGACCCGCGAAAAAAAAAAAGAAAAAGTATCGGTACTTAAATGAATTAAAATCTTGTGTAGCCACCTTCAGCGTTTATAACATCTTGCAACCTTTCCTGCATTGACGAAACCATATTGTTACATACGTTATTGCCTCTAAAACTATCCCATATCTCATGGACGTGTCTGACCAAGGCTTCTCTGGTTCTAGCTTGGTTGCTGTCCCACTCTTGGACCATCAGCCCCCACAAATTCTCAATAGGATTGAGGTCTGGGCTTTTAGGCGGCCATGGCGACGAATTCACGCAATTTCGGTTACGACTAAACCAGGCCTGAGTGTATCGAGAATTATGGACCCCTGAATTGTCCTGCACAAAATCAATAGGCGTCAGCTCGGGAAAGTATACCTCCAGACTAGGCAGGAATTTTCAGACACAGCTGGGATACTTATTTTTTGCGATTTAATGTTGCTACATGAATTAGAATTCAAGCGAGCAATATACCAGTATTTTAGACGAAGTTTTACTGCCTAGTCTGGAGGTATACTTTCCCGAGCTGACGCCTATTGATTTTGTGCAGGACAATTCAGGGGTCCATAATTCTCGATACACTCAGGCCTGGTTTAGTCGTAACCGAAATTGCGTGAATTCGTTGCCGTGGCCGCCTGAAAGCCCAGACCTCAATCCTATTGAGAATTTGTGGGGGCTGATGGTCCAAGAGTGGGACAGCAACCAAGCTAGAACCAGAGAAGCCTTGGTCAGACACGTCCATGAGATATGGGATAGTCTTAGAGGCAATAACGTATGTAACAATATGGTTTCGTCAATGCAGGAAAGGTTGCAAGATGTTATAAACGCTGCAGGTGGTTACACAAGATTTTAATTAATTTAAGTACCGATACTTTTTCTTTTTTTTTTCGCGGGTCGAAAATCATCGAATAACCAGTGTGTGTGAGAGTGTCAGACTTCTACTGACTAAAAACCACCCATGTTCCTTCTTAGCCCTTGTGCCGAGGCCCCGACGGGACCCGCAGTCCCGATGGGAAGTACCGATACCTCGTATTTAAAATGAACAATAATTATGTGTAGCGATAGTGACTTACTTGATTAAATTGTGATTTAATATAAATGATTACAACTACGCTATTATATTTAATAGGCTTTATTATTAATCATTACGTTTAGTAACTAATTACAACACTGATATCGTAAGCCCTTGTTTTATTGCAGTAACCAACCCCTGTTTATTTATAAAACTGTAATTATTACTGTAATAAACTTAACAAAAACCCCAAATACAAAACATGCCCTGAGAATGCCTTGTGGCATTAAGTCCGCCTATGTACCACTCTTGTGCATGATGTTTAAATAAATAAATAAATAAAAACAGGAAAAAGTAGGTATACACTTTCAATATCATTTTAATGTATACATGACAATTCCAATAACACGTATACAGTTTGTATTACGTGTATATATGTTATAGAAATTGTCATGGATAGTTAAAAATGACATTGGAAGTGTAAACTTTTATTGATTTTGTTTCGTTTACATTACTGTGAAACCAATGTATACCCAGTTTTGACACAGTTTGATGGTTAGGTAATTTAGAAGAAAATATCGTACACATATTTTTTGAATGGTAGAAGTTAAGATAATTTAGAAAATGTGACAATGTTTATATATTATTGCTCGTGACTGTACCTCGTACAACCATGTACAACAGCATCTTTCCAACTTTTTTGTTATTGTATTTTCAACAATAGTAAAACAGTTTGTCAGAACCCTCATAATCCGCTCAACCTGACCATTTGCACGACTTACACCACTAGCTATAAAATGCAATTCTATAGACCAATTTTCACAGAAACTTGTAAATTATTTGCCGGTAGAGGAAGCAGCCTGATCACAAATTATACGTTTAGGGGTACCAAAAGTATATATTAATTGTTTTAAGGCATTTACTGTAGCTACTGCAGTTAAATTAGTAACAGGTTTCAAGTAGCGGAATTTTGTAAATGCATCTATAAAGACAACTGCGTATTGCTTGGTAGGTTTACTGCCACTTAGTTTGCCCGTTGTGTCCATATGGACTATGAAAAGGAGTAGGCGGCTTATCTATAGGGTGTAATGTAAACTGTCGTGAACCAGATTGACTTTTATTTATTTTGCAAGTCAGACAACTGTCAACGTATTTACGAGTATACTTAGACGAGCATCGTGATTAATTTGTATAACATGCCATCTATAACATTTTGGAACATAGAGACGCTTCTTAACTTTATTATTAATATAAATAATACGATACAATAATCCATTTTTATTTGTTTAATTGATTCGATTATATTTTTGGTTTCTAATTCATTATTTTGTTCTACTTCTAACCATTCACTATAATTTTGAATATTATTTATATTGACAGTTGATAGATTGCGACTTAGGTAATCAACATGGGGAAAACGTTCTCCCTTTCGATACTCGATACTAAAATCAAAAGATTGTAGGTAAGCCCACCACCCATGAACCCTAGGAAGCAATTCTTTTTTATTACGTGAGACTTTTAGCGAGTTGCAATCAGTAATTACCTTAAATGACCTGCCAAGTAAATAATGACGAAAATGCTTAATAGATCTGACCACTGCCAGAGTTTCCAACTCATAAGAGTGGTAACGACTGTCGGTCTCAGTGGGAGCCAATCGATAAGGTTGTCGTTGAGCTATGTTATCCGGATTTTCTTTATTTAATTCACCAGTAGTTACTTGAGAAACCGCATTGCCGAACGTAAGCATGTGATCTCAATAAGTTGGATAGCAGTATCTTATGCTCCGAAATTATTTCAGGATTGATCCACTGCGTCAAAATCAACATCTTTCTTAAAACAGTTTACACTATAAGAGTTGCGGTATACTTTAGCAGAATTCCTCGAGAAAGTCACCTGAATTCCAGGTATTTCAAATAAATTTTGACCAAGTAATACGTCATACTGAATGTACCTATCAGGGACTAGAATAAAATCTAATTTAACGTTTATGCCATCAACACAGACCATACACAGCTTTTTACGCGATGAACAGAAAGCATTCTCTCCAATACCTCTCAGAAGAATGTTTTCATGTTATTTTACCTCTGATTGAATCACCAATACTTCGCGCATTAGAGAGCATTCCGCACCACTGTCTATCAGGCAGGAATAATCGTGATTATCAATTTGAATAGTGTGTAATTTTTTGTTACTTAAAACCAAGCTATTCACGTGAGGGGCCTTTTAATCTTTAGTTTACTTATTTAAGCGGTGAAAACAGTTCTCACTGGAATGTCCCTTTTATATTACAAAAAGTGCACGATGTTACAGGGGGTTTCGAACTAGATTGTACTGGTTTTGAGCTGTTAGGATTAGTAGTAGAAGCTGAATCTTTACTAGGGTCGCGATTAGTACCCGAACG
Organism: Eremobia ochroleuca; assembly: GCA_949629135.1. NCBI lineage: Eukaryota > Metazoa > Arthropoda > Insecta > Lepidoptera > Noctuidae > Eremobia > Eremobia ochroleuca. The sequence goes on along the minus strand of OX451384.1, from coordinate 13,946,158 downwards.
ACAGTCTCTTTGAATATGACCTACTTTTTGGCATTTGTGACATCGTCTAGACGAAGTATCTGGAGAAGATATGTTTTTAGAACGCTTAGATGGGATATTGTGATCAGACTCTCTGACAGGTCTTTTTCGATTATACGAATTTAGGCAAATTCTTCGGTGTAAGGCGTAGCAAATCAGAACGAATACGACAGTCCGACATACCTGAAATAACTGCTTCGACGAGGCGTTCTTCAGTCATCTCCACACCAATCGCCTTCTTTGCCAACTCCCATTTTCGAGTTGCGTATCCAGCAAGACTACCGGCCTGCTCACTGGTATAGTCCATAAACAGCGTTAAGTCGTCGTAGTAACGAGCTTCATCGTCCTTGAATTGCTGCTGCTATTGGCTGCCATTGAACCGTCGAGAGGTGCATCACCATCACCTGGGGATGCCACAGCCTTATTAGTTGCACTTGGAGCTGCGTAACCCGCTTTCCTTTGTCCCAAGATTGGTGATTGATGTTCAGGTGTACGAAATTCTTGATAACTTTGCGTTGTTTCTGCAGCATCCTCCAGGAGCCCGGTCTCGACTGCTGCAGATTTATTTGTATCCATTTTCCTGAAATCCAACATTTGTAGGCGTAGTTTTTGTTATCAATCCCACTTCTGATGTGGGAGGTAGGGTAGAATAATAGACATCAATAGGTTCGTTATTATATTGTTCAGTAAGTGAGACAGCAATACTTCATAAGAAACAATAAATAGCATATTAGAATTTAAAAATAACAACATAGTAAAAATAAAAAAATACAACATAAAAATAGAAATTCAATATTATAACATTATTTAAAAAAAACATACCAGACAGTTCAGAGCACCGTTGTGCCGTGTCCGCTATGTGACAACTTCTGATCTGTCGAGAGACAGTGCGCCCCTTTTAAAGCAAGATTCACTCGCATAGTGGGGGTACTAGTAGTCAGTTACAATACTTTCATATACCGGAAGTTGATAAAAATATTATTAAACAATTCTTAAAAATCATTAAATAATTTCTCTCTCACATATTAAATAGATGGGTTGAACAAAGGGTCGTTTGAAAATGTCATGATTTGTTCTCATTTATCAAATACATTGAAAAGTCGAAAACTATAGTTTTGTATAGTTAAGAAGCTATAATTCAACATTTATCAAATACATTGAAAAGTCGAAAACTATAGTTTTGTATAATTAAGAAGGTATATTTCAATTTTGCATCAGGTGGGATGACACTGACAGCTCACTCCATGCTCACTTTACTTATTTTTTCACGGTGAGATGGTTACAGAATCGCACTGCAGAAGTGAAATAAAGCTTCCCTCAAACACATTTCTTATTGACATAATAAGCTCCATGGTACTGCAAACAGCATGTTGGAAATAAAAATGCTGTTGAAAATGAAAAAAATAACTAAATTAAACTAGTAACTGGGCGTGTATATTGTACTCATTCGAAAGGGAACAAAATTGAGTCGAAAAAAAAGAGGCCACAGAAAAACAAATTGGTCAGGAATAATCAAAATAGTTTATAAATCCTGTAGTTTGTATGTAACGTAGTACCATGGAGCTTATTATATTAATAAGATCTGTTTGAATTGAAAGCGCATGGCAGTTAAGAGTATGCGCACTGAAATGTCTCGCTGATGATGGCGCATGTGTTGCATCATTCGGTTTTATTCAAAATTGTTGAGCTACATGTTGCTGATCCATGTGTCAAGTTCGTGAACGGGCGCCGTCTGTTAAGAGGCCTACTATAAAAATACAATTCGTTGGTTATTATAAATAACAATTAATTAGTAAAGCCAGTTCGTTTTCTCTTCTACAATAATAATTAAGCGATTTTTTTTAAATTTCTTTATCAATAATCGTTCTCTTTGGGCATGTTTAGGCAACACTCAAGGAGAGCTGATTTTAATTTGCAGACTCTGTTGAATGTCATCCATGAAAACCATTTTTTTTTCTTATCAAATATCATATAATAATAGAATACATTTTTGTTATATGCCTTATAAATAAAGAAAAAAACGACTGGATCTAATTCAATTTTCTACTGGAAACAAGCCTTAATATCTTCAAATTTCTACGTCATTTTCATATGGTATTTATACTAAAACAGTCTCCAATAATTACATAAACAATATCAATTAAAAAAAATATATTTATACTTTTATTTTTAAATTAATAAAATGAAAGTACCTACTATATATTTCACTACGCCGGCGATGAGCGCTCGCCCCAGCTGGCCTTAATTTCAATAAATTAAGGGTTAACTGAGCTTGCCTCTGGATGACTCAATAGACATCCAGGGCAAGGTCAGCTACCACCTCACGACGACAGACTAGACGACAACCTCATAAGTTAAACTGCGAGAAGCCAAAAAAAAAATAGATGCGCGCTTAGTACCGACATGTAAGAGGTCTCTTAAGACTGTCATATCTTAACTGCCTGCAGCAACTCTTAGCTTTGATCTTATATTTCAATTTTTTTTTTAAACGATTTGCGTTGTTAACACAATACAGGAGAAATTCCTAGTGTGGGGACTAGGAATTTCTCCTGTATTGTGGGTGCGTTTACAAACATTTAAAACTCACATACACAAACAGCCAGACCCCGAACAACTACTCGTAGGTCTTACAAATATTTGTTCCGTGCGAGAATCGATCCCGCGACACGCAGCGCAGCAGTCAATAGCTTCACCAGTGCGCCAACCGTGCCGTCGTGCGTTTTTTCTTTTACATAGGTCTCACATGCAACAAGAGTTATGAAGCCAGAATATTGTAATGTCTTGATTGAAAAGATTTTCATTGGATTTCTTTGCCCATTCTTCTCAATGGGCAATAGGCAACTAATTTCGACTTTCCGACTAACTGACAGACTCCTTGACAATTCATAAGTGTCTGTAAATGGTTTAATTGAAAGAAATGCTTTGAGTTTGAGTTTATGTTCGAAAACACGGATTACCGATGCGTAAAAAATTTACATTTTGCATCCGCACTTACGTCCACTAAACCAATAAGGAGCTATTTTATCATACTAACATATTAAGCAACCTATCACGCTATGGGACATGTTATGGGTTTTTGCACGGTATATTTCAATATAATATATTGCTGTGTAACTTTTCATGACTTTAATATGATTACGTTGCAATTTCTGTAACCTTCAATGGGCCTTTGCGCCTTTGAGATTATTGTGAACTTATAACACATCGGGTATTCAACGAGCTTCAGGATGAAGGATAAAGATATTGTTCAAAGCATGCGCTGCTGAACATTGAAGATCGAATAGATCAGAACGAGTCCTTGCCGAAAGTAATAGACCTTAAAGTACTTATATCAGTTACTTATACAAAGTTCAAGGCAAAGTTTACTTACTAATACAAAAGTTTAATACATTCATTAATAAATTAACACCTATTCTATTATATAAATGCTATTATAATATCAATGACTATTTAAATGACAAATTTTAAATGACATGTTTTTTTATAAAATTATTACAACATTTATTATAAGTCAAATACAAACCCTCTTCCTCTCTCCTACTTTTGCTGTACCCGACAAGGTCCACAATGATCATATTCTTTAAAACCTACCACCTAAGTTCACATGATGAAGCAATAAATATATTGAGTATTGAGTATTTAGCTCAGGCATGAAAATGGGCGGGTGGCTATAACTATGATGGTACTGGTATTAATGTCAATAGGTTGAGAAACTTATGATCGAGAGGCCAGTGACTAAAGCGTATAAAAACATATTGTTAAACTTAAACGTAAATTAAAAAAAAAAAAAATGTCGGAAAATTGTTTAAACGTTCTTAAGCAATTTTTAGACATTTTTTGTTCATGATTCTGGCGGGACTTTGTTTCAATGTCCTTTCATGAGGAATAATTGGACTTAGTGTGCGAATTCAATTGTTGATTATGAAACCATTTCAATTTTAAAGACGTTTAAAATAATTCAAATCTCAACGGCTTGCCACTGAAATACATCAGTGGCAAGCCGTTGAGATTTGAATTAGTTAGCTGCATAGCGAGAAATTTGGGTGTGCCTTATCGTAATGTTTGGGTGTTATTCTGTCTGCAGAGTATGAGAAGACCTTTACGAGGCAACACGTCGTACAGGTCTTTTCACACCTTGAGACCTGAGCTGAATATTCAAAATATTTCCCCCGGGCATGTTGTCCTTCAAGAGCAGCTTTAGTTCTCTTCGTTCTGGTAAAAGTGAAAATTTGATGTAATCAGTGCAGTGCTTGTTTTTAAAACATGTTCTCTAGACCGTATATACTTATTTGGATTACTAAGAAAGATCTACCTATTAGTACTTACACAGTCGTGTTCATTTCGTCGCCGACCCTACCTTAATTTGCGGTGGATATACATACTGAAATATACGTACTTACTGTATACACGTATTAAAACCAAGCTGCTAGTATAACTGTTATATTTGTGGCGAAGACCGTCAAAAGTATGGGGGTTTTAAGGGAAAATAATAAAATGTGGTCATAATGTTTAATATAGACAATAAGTTTCATTTATAAAATTAAAAAACGAATATGTTATTGTACTTTATTAGATGACCTAACATAACATCTCTGCCTGCACTTTTGGGGAATACAGGCGGCATTGTGGTATCGTGTTAAAAGTTTTAAATAGGTGCAAAAAACACATAGTCCTCTATACTCCGTTGGTTTAGCTAGTTTACTAGAAGCATAAAAACAAAACGACGCGATTCATGGGTGTTATACATTTTATTAAAAATTTTAAAAACATTTTATTTATTGAACAGCTACAAGCCTAAATACCAAAATTTCAACAAAGCCTATTCACACGCTCTTTGAACGAAGTTATTTTACAATATAATTAAGTAACTATTTTAAATGAAAACGTCAAAAGTTTCACGGGCAATGTTATATGTGAATTTATACTAAACAAAAGAAACCGTCTAAACGTAATACCTGTCACAAAGACCAAGACAAAGACATTTATTCGTCGGATATGGTAGGAACAAAGTTGGTTGGTATATACGGATAAGACACACACATCCGCCGCTAATAGTGGCATACGAATATTTACAGTGTGAACATAATTTACACGTGGGTATAAAACCTAACTTATATAAACTTACACTCATTATAATAAACAACAAAAAACACCTATATTACGGACATTTATACTCTAATATACAATATAAAATAAAAACACAACAATAACAACATTTATATTAATAATAATATAATATAATGTAAAATAATATAATATAATAATAAATAAAGGAGGGCAAATAATCAAAGGGCATCAAAAAATTCGTCCGTATCGCTGTCAATAGGAAACGTGCCCAAAAGGTTGGCAGCATTACTATGTTGTATGGCAATGCTGATTCTTTGGCCAAAAAATAGGTCAGCCCTCTGGTGACATGAAGAAAAATTCAAAAATTCTTTTAATGTTTAAAAAATATTTTGGAGAAGCCAATTTCTTAGATTCTTTTTGTAATAATTAAATGGTAGCTCTCTTATTACTTTTGAAATATGGTTATATATTTTAATGGACTGTTTACGGTAGCTGTTTCTGTAGGGAAGAGTGCTATTACAAAATTGGTTTTTTAACTTGGTGGGGTCCCATTTTGCAAAACCATTATTTTCGGCTACTGTGGAGAAGAAGTGATTGTTTTTCTTGACAAATATAGCTATCTCTAAAATGTAAGTAGAAGATAGAGTTAGAACCTTTAGCTTTTTAAAATAATTGGTCTACAGCTCTCGTATGGAGGCGCCCCAGTTACTGCTCGCAAGCATTTTTTTTTGCGCTATAAGCTCTTTGTATGTGTTATGAGTTACCCCACAGGAGTAAGCCGTACCTCAATACAGACGCTACGTAGCTGTGATAGGAGTTGACTGCAGCTTCTTCATTCGCTGTTTTGCGTAGTTCTCTTAGTGCGTATACAAATCTGTTTATTTTTTTTTTTACATAGATTTTCAATGTGTAAAAATTTTATAGTATTTTATTGATCAATTATTTGGTTATTATCATTTAAAACATTTTTGGAGGCTTTTGTAGTTTGAAAATTGAATGAGTTTTGTTTTAGATACAACAAAATTATTTTTAAGTTTTTTTCGTTTAGGCAATTAATCATATCGATGATAATTTTATTTACTTCTTGTTTATGTAATGTTTTGCTATTTTTCGGTATTATTACTAACACGTCATCAGTTCAGTTCGTCATGCTACGTCATATTTGTACTTTTCCATTTAGCAACGTCATCTAACTCATTGTATTTATTTAAAGGCTTAGATAATCTGTCTTTTTGGGTTCTTTACAGTAGACAGATTACAAAATATAACATTTTTTTATAAATCTAACTTAAAATGTGTGCTCAAGCAGTTATATCTATGAAGAGTAATTTAAGAATAAATGACCAAGTGACATATTAATAGAGAAGGAAACTATCGTAAAAATCGAAAATAAATTTAATTTGGTTATAAAGTATTTTTAAAAAAGAAAGTGGCATCTATAAACAACACCATTTTACGATTTGTTTACCCTTAGTTAATAACCTAAACCAATGGAACCCATTATTTTCAACCTGTCTAATCTTACGTGACACCGTCCTACTTAGTCTGTGCCTGACAAACTACCTAGTTGTTCGTTGGTCACGTTGTTTTCTTTGCGTTTTCGATCTATTTCACGACCGTATACGTTTGCGCATGCCAGTAAAGCTCCCTGATGGCATGATTTTTTCCGGCATCTTCAACAATCATCGTCACATGTCAGCCAATTTACACAAAACCTTAATGAATTATAAACATAAACTTCCTCATCAATAACTCTCGTTCATTGGTGAAAACCTTATGAAAATCCGTTCGGTACTTTTTGAATTTATCGCTGCCAGACGCTTCAGTAAAACTTTCGATGTTTTTGGAATGAAGTTCTTTAACACGGCTTGCGTTTTGAGTAAACTAGTAGAACTCGTCACGTAACAAGAAAGCGTTATGCCTCTCCCTCCATGCGACTTTCTATATAGATATAGTTTTCATGATTTTCGAGGGTGTTAAAGACAATAGTGAGGTCATAATGAAAAGCCAAGATGGCGGGATGAAAATTTTCAAATTTTTCATCACGGGTCTCGTTTTCGTGAAATCGAGAAAATGTACGAGAGAGTAAGAGAGAACTTCAAGAAAGAAGTTGAATATGACTCGGCTGGGCAGCATTCGGGAAGTTACGCAATATCTTCTAGTTCCACATACCGCAGTATCTCAAGACGATGATAGTCTTTGACTAGTGCGTGCTGCCAGTGATGAGTAACGGCACTGAAATGTGGTCGCTCACAATGGACCTCATTAAAAATCTGAAGGGCAATGAAAAGGGCTATGTTTGGAGTTTCCCTGCGTGAATCATAAATGAAGAGATCCTTAGTAGGACCTACTGATTTTAAGATTGGTTATAGTAAAAAGCGTGTATAAAGAAATAACGATTTATATCTATGCTGTAATTTAAAATGCCTAAAATATATAAAACATTATGCTACTCGTAGATAAAACAGGTAGCGTTGCTTCGTTGAGGGTCTGAATATTTAGATTCTTAGGTTCTTGTAAAGGTTGCCAAATGAATATTTCAACAGTTGAACGTTTTCACGGAATACGTAACTAAATCGGTGTAGAACGCTGGAGAAACTAAAAGGAAGCTATTGAAGCTGTGTGTTGTATTTGGATCAATTCAAAGACGGAACCTTTCAAAGATCCACCATTTTAGTTATGGAAAGTAATAGTACCAGTCTGTTCTGTTGATAGATGATGTCTTTTACGTTGAAAAATATGTTCCTGCTCTTTTTACTGCTGAGCAGAATTGGTGTGTGTCTTCTTGAAGAGTAATAGTAGGTAGCTACTGCAGTCAAAGTAAAAAAACAACGAAAGAAAATCTCGTCAGCTTTGTCGTGTTTATCTGTATAAACAATGCATTTCCATCGTATGTAATATGTAATTTCTTCTCTAATGTTTGAATTTTAAGTCTGTTATAGCAGTAAATTGTTTTCTTTTTTAAAGGTAAGTGCAGAATGTTACCTCTCATACCATAGGAGTCAAGTTTATTTCTCATAATTTTGTGGTCAACACATTCAAAAGCTTCCGTCAAATCACAATACACAGCATAAATATGTGTCATAAATATGTGTCATATGTGTAATATCAATATAAGTCATAATGTTATATGAAAAGTCATAAACAGCCATATTACGAGTAATTGTCATTTTCGTCCGGAAACCTTTTTGCTCGTTATAGAGAATCATTTGTTTTTCTTGGTACTAAACTATGGCTTTAATTAAGCATACACATAACGTGAAAGACATCTTTGTTATAAATGAAGCATTCATTTTTAGTGAATTTAGATAGCTTAGTAAATAAACCATTTAATATGCTAACTAAAGAGGCAAAAAGTTTAAAAACAATAAAGGTGTCGATGAAAACATTTGATAATCCTAGCAAAGGTGGAATATGCAATTTTTTTTTGAGTGGTAAAATATTTAAAATTTGAATGATTATCAATAATTAACTGGTTCATGCCATCCCACTACTTTCTTACCTCCCACTAACCGGTCGCACGCCAATTATCACGTTGGTGCAAAAGTTCTGATTAACTCAGAAATAACGAGTATGCCCTAACCGTTATTTCTAAGTGTTGCCAAAGTAACAATAATACATTCAGTTGCTATAGTGAAAATACGTTTTAAAGTTTTTTTTACAATATTAATCATTTGTTTTTTTGATAATGTTGCCATAGTGGATATTATACTTCGATATTAAAATAATACATGTTTTTTAATTAAACCCAAACTGCCGTAATAATCGATAAGTTTTAGTAGAATTCACAACTTATTTTTAATGAATAAGGCAAATCTATCTAGAAAGTGAGCAATATTTATTTAGAATTAAAACACGTATTTGAAACAAGGTAACAGTATTATATGAATGTATAAAACTTACATATAAATAAATTGCATTTTTTTATGAAGTCGTAAAAATCGTATTAGTAAGGTCGGGTCGCTAGTATAAACTAAAAATATTCTAAGAAGTCTCGTAATACGTTAGAGAAATGGCTTGTAGTGTGTCTTCAGTAATTAATGGCAAACCCAAAACGCCCTATGCGAAAGGTAAACGTTAAAACTTGAGTTCCGATTTTGATGTACTTACGATTTATTTGCTACGTCGTATCAATAAAGAAAACGTAATTTAAGTTCTATAGATATATCGGGAAAAGTGTCCTCCCGAAGAGAGAGTGGTGCAGTCTTCTACGGCTGCAGGCACTGACTCAGCATTTGCTTGTAATTGTTTTTAGTTTGCATGAATTCAAGTTAAAATGTGTTCGTTCAGTGTAAATGGCGATAGAGCCGATAGAATCATGGCTGTTTACACCAAACGAACAAGAATATCAAGAAACGAACATTTCGAGGTTTCGCTCTTGTTCTAGGTTCTAGTCAAAACGCACCTTTATAAAGAAATTAAAAAACTGTACTAGTGTACATTTCGCTTTTTATTTGATTAGCTTTGATTTACTTGTGTTTAATGTAGGTATTTGTTTTACTTATAACCAATGACATATACCTAAGCGATTAAAGTATAATAACATTCTTAGTATTAGTGCCTAGTTAATAATAGAGTAAAGGTTTCTTGCTAGGGCACGTTTTCCTGATACTATAGACTCGTGTGACGGCACGTTTTGCCAACACACTTTATTTTCTTTGTGATTTGTGTGCCTTGTGGAAATAATATAACAATAATTACTTAATTATCTCGAGCACACAAATTATAACACAAACTGCCCTACGTTAATTACGCTTAGTTAGGTAAAGTTAGTGTTTGTTGCTGGTATGTTATGGTATCGGACCTACCAGCTAATAACGTCCATGTGTTTCTTAATGACTGCCCTCTACCAAAAATTCATGACACAATATTTTTTTAAGTATCCTGTCTGTTTATCAACCAACACAGCAGTTTCACAATCCAACGGTAAAAAATGTTTAGTTAATTATGAGGGGTACCTACTGTAGCATTAGTAATTACTGGATTAAATTTTTTTGACATTTATCCTTCTTTGAAAATACCTCATTTTTCGTACTTTGCTTGACCAGAAATTTAATCTTCGATTTTATTTTGAAATATGGAATTTTCTCGTGTCATGGAAGATTTTTCTATGAAGCTTTGGCACTTGAAGAAAATTTATAACACACTACGGGTCACGTAATTTTTAGGAACATTTTTTAGGACCTATACAACTAAATTTGGCAGTACAGCTACCATAATTATCTTGATACCATAATTATGCTGGCCGCACCCTTGATGTCCTTTTGGAGGTGGGTTATGGAATGCAGGTAATTTCGGATCTAAAATTAGGGCCGAATTGTTACAATTTTCTTTAATTGGTTCGTAAATGTTTTTTTTTGATCATGCAGATAAGGGAAGGTAAGTAATTGCTCCCAGGCACTTTGTGAGTTCTCCTGGGTCGCAAGACGGATACATTGCGCCAAACTCGCAGCAACAGATCGTCTCGCGCCCCGGGGAATTCTCTTTAATATAGGGGTAGAATTTTTTAATATTGCAAATTTTTTCCACAAATTTTGTTCTAGAGGTGTTGTTGTTAGGGATGCAGCGGGGGTGCACAATGGTACACTATGCGATTTGTAGATCTTACCATAGTGCATCCTCAGCCCTCGTGTGTGCCTTTAAAAAACCGTGCCTGTGAGCAATGTGGACATGTCACCAGCTGAACATCAAACGATGTGGCAGGTTGACTAGCATAATTTCCGGTGCCGCTACAGCCAGCATTGAACATACATATATATAAACACACTTAAACTTACAGTAAAACCTACCTAAAATGTAAAAATAAACTATATTAAATAAACGCATTAAAAAAAAAAACTTTCCATTATTTACAAAATGTCACATTATGAAATTGTCATCTGTCTGACTGCGGTATAGACGCGCTTGGGGCCTGGGACGCTCTGCATGCAGGGCCCAGCATTCGCACCACGCACCACGTTGCCTTGGCTGCAGGTGTCGCGTCGGGATGACTGATTTCGAATAGGTAATTTATTTCCTTGTCGTCTGTAAGTAGGATTGTAGTGTTGTTTGCAGATGACACTTCACTTTTATTTAAACTCAAACGTCAGCAGCTGGTTACTGACAATATAAATAGTGCCCTCGCAAAAGTAGTTAACTGGTTTAATGTTAATAACCTACTTCTTAACGGGAAAAAAACGAAATGTATTAAGTTTACTATACCAAATGTTAGACAGGTAGAAACTAGTGTTCTCATAAAGGGTGAAGAGTTAAAACCCGAAAATACCACAGTATTCTTAGGCATAACTTTGGATGCCAAGCTTCAATGGGGCCCCCATATAGATAAATTGTCAAAAAAGCTTAGCTCTGCAGCATACGCCGTTAGGAAAATTCGGGACTTAACTGATTTAGAGACAGCCCGTTTAGTTTACTTTAGTTATTTTCATAGTGTGATGTCATACGGTATTCTGTTGTGGGGAAATGCCGCCGATATTCAGACGATTTTTATTTTACAAAAAAGGGCAATTCGTTCCATTTATAAATTAAGTCCCAGACACTCCCTCAGAGACAAATTTAAAGAGATTAATATAATGACTGTGCCTTCTCAGTACATTTATGATAATCTTTTGTATGCACATAAAAATATTAATCTGTTTAAAAAATACAGTGATATCCATAATATAAATACTAGGAACAAACACAAATATGTTGTTCCTACAACAAGGCTCAAGAAAATAGGTGGCTCGTTTAGATGCCAATGTATACGTTTTTATAATAAACTTCCTAGCCACATTCAAGAACTAAGCATTAATAAATTCAAATCTTTTATAAAGCTAAAACTATGCCAGAAAGCCTATTATACTGTAAAAGACTATATTGAGGACAAAAACGCTTGGGATTGAGCTGCTCCAATAGGTCTAGACAGTGAATGTTGTTTATTTTTTATTTTGCTGATTTACACTTTGGTTTTTATATCTATTTATATACAGAATGACATGAACATTTACTGTTTAAAGTCTTAATTATTTTAATTATTGTGAATGTGAGGACTATGTGGGTCATTGTTTCCGTTTTAATCATGGTCTGGCAGTTTGAGTGGTGTATGCGGTCTACACAAATGTCCTGTCCTTGGTATTGCTCGTCGAATCGTTGAGCTCCTTAAGTTCTGAGTAGAGCTGCACGGTTACTGACGAATGCGTGCACTGACTGCACAGGTCCACTCAGTGTGGTTCTTTCCTCAAAAGACCACTTCAGACACCAATCTACATGGTCCTCAAAGATTATATCTGGATTTTTATATACACATTGACATTGATGAATTTTATATAAACAATGACATGGATATTTACTTTGTAAAGTAACTTATTTTTATTATTATTACTGTGAGTGTGAAGACTATGTGGGTCATTTCTTTTTTTCGGTTTTCCTTCTTAGTTAGTTTTAATCATGATCTGGCAGTTTGAGTCATTTATGCGGCCTACCCAAATGTCCTTTCATTGGTATTGTTCGTCGAATCGTAAGGCTCCTCAAGTTCTGAGTTGAGCTGCACGATTTTTGACAAATGCGTGCACTGACTGGACAGGCCCGCTCAATCTGTGTGGTTCTTTACTCAAAAGACCATTTCAGACACCAATCTACATGGTCTGACCAAGATTATGTCTGGACTTTAAAAGAGACTGTGACCTCTGAGTTTGTTTCGGCCTTTCTTCTCAGAGTAGTCAGATAGGAAACGCCGACCTCATCTAGTTTAAAAAATATGATTGACATGTAAAAGTGTTTGTACAAACCTACTTACAGAAAAATAAATCATTTATCATTTATCATTTATCATTGCACAAAACTTTTGCACGTCAATCATATTTTATTTCCTTGAATATAATCCCAATGCGTTTGGTTTTGAAATTAACGACTGTAACGATTTTTGTTTTTTTTTTTTATGTGATGATTGAATTGGCAATGTGCCATGGCATGTTTCATCTTTTCTTTCAATGTATGAATTTTTGATAAAAATTACACCAGTAAACTTGGGTAAAGACTCAGATACCATAGGAAAAACAAAGCTCGAAAATAATCAATCAGAAAGTAACCATAAAGTATTTTAAAAAGTTGAGTCCTAAATGATTATTTGTAGTAAAGTTTATACTGTGTTTTCGTTCTAGCTAAGATATTTTATACTTACCTCCAATAATAAACGTATTATATCAGATGAATAGTTACACACACACTTCTCTCTTTCAGTCGTCAGTAATTTGACTTTCGGAAGAACACAAAGCGTTGTGCAACGTTTATTAGTAAGGGGGGTTAATTTAGCCTAGTGGCTAAATTAACCTTAATTTGTTTGATTATAAAAATAATCAATGAATCCTTACCTCCATAAGAAATGATTCTTATATAATACTTTGGTTGTTTATCTATCTCAGGTTGAACTAACCTAAGTGGATCCTTTGTTGCTTTAAGCCTTTTGAGCAGGTGGTACCGGTTCATCCCCTCTTAGAGCGCCCAGCACCTCGAAACCTGCCGCAACTGCAGTTTTTAATGAAGTGGGTGTTTGTGTATGAGCCCCAGCGCAGTGCCCTTGAGCGCTTGAGTTGCCAACGTGCACTGATGTAGCATATCTAGATGATTTTGGTTTTTTAATATGTGCTTTACCATCAGAAGTCGACCATTTCCGTCCGTTAAGGAATGTCCTATCCAGTAGTTCGTTGAATACGCATCTTTTCTCGAGTGTAGTCTTGAGGACAGCTCTAATCAACATGTAAACGTTTCTTGAGCTCGTTGAAGGCGTGGATGGTTGTTGGTTGGCTGTAGTGATGGTTTCCTCTGCAAATTATATCCAATATACGTGTGTGAGTATTTCAAGTTGTGTATTTGTTATCCAGTTTATGGTAGATGCTGGACACGTTGACCGTATCAATGAATCCTTACCTCCATTAGAAATAAAGAGTCCATAATTCATAAATAACACCTACGTTGTTTTGTATTTTATTTTTTAACGGAGAGGGATATGTGAACTTTTTTTCACAAATCCCCATTATGAGCTGTATGAGACTTTAATGGGGATTTGCTTTTTTTGGTTTATTATGCTTTTTTTTTTAAAACGGTGCCCCACACTAGGAATTTCTCCTGTATTGTGGGTGCGTTTACAAACATTTAAAGTCACATACACAATCAGCCAGACCCGGAACAACTACTTGTAGGTCATACAAATATTTGTTCCGTGCAGGAATCGAATCCGCGACACACAGCGCAGCAGTCAATCGCTTAACCACTGCGCCAACCGTGTCGTCAAATTTATTTGTGGAAGAAAGATTCACAAATCCCCTTTCATTGGGATTGTCAATGGGGATTAATGAAATAACCCAGTAAGAAACCCATGTAGCAATTTTAATTTTGCATGAAATGACCAGAGAATTATTAATAATATAAGAAAAGTCAAGTGTAGGTACCAAAGACTAAAAGAGAATAAACTATTATATTGCGCCGGCAGTACCTATCCGAAAAAGTTCCGTCGCTACACTACAAATTCCCACTCTAATCCAATGTCATTATATTTTATATTGTGTTTATTTATAAAATTACTGAGTCATCTAGTCAGATAGCGACATAATTATGTCGCACTTGACTGGTTGCACCACACGTCAAGTACGACTTATGTCTTCTCATATCGCTGCTGAAGCATGAAGTGGCTGAGAGATTACACCTGTCCTCCAGATTAATCTCTCCCAAGAATCTGCATATTCCTAGGCCTATTATTACCGACTGCTTAGGCTGCAGGTTGGATTTCTTAATATTTTATCAGAAAAACACAGCCATTCGGTATAGAAATATTATAATGAAGCTAGTGAAAAAACAACCACGTATCAAAAAATAGACAGTAAAAAGCAAAACAAAAGCAAAGACTCGTAAAAAGTTCACATTATATCGTGAACATCCTCCCCTTTTTACAGAGGAACAAAATTTTTCAACAGTCGCTTGAACATGCCCCCTGCGGTGCGAACATCGACCACCCGCACCACGCCGTCACGACCCGGGTACACGCCGGGTAGCCACGATCACGCCACGTGGCCAGGTGCCCCTTGGTAAGTCTCCGTCTCCAATAAACACAGGGTCCCCAACCCTGACTGCAACGTCTGTACCCGAAACGCGCCGTGGAGCTAAGGTGGGCAAGTATTCACGGACCCAGCGCCGCCAAAAATAGTCCGCGAGTCGCAGTGCCATTCGCCAACCGCTCCTACCAACCAACGCCGTATCGGTCAGGGCTTCACTTAGAAACGAGTGTCCAGATGAATCGCCGACCAAAAAAATGGTTGAGTGTGAGCGCTTAGGATAGTCAGCATCGGGAGATATGTGTGTCAATGGACGCGCGTTGACAATCGCCTCTGTTTCTGTCAGCAGGGTGGCGAGAACCTCCTCACGCGGGGCCCGCTCTCTCAATGTAACCTCGAGGGCCATCTTCACTGAACGGATGAGCCTTTCTCAGGCACCATCCATATAAAGGGTGCCAGTGGTGGCACAAAGCGCCAAGCAAGTTTGTTTTCTGCCGCAAACTGTAGAATTGTAGCATCATAAAGGACTCTCAGTGCCGGTTTGCTCCCACAAACGACGTCCCATTGTCAGAGAATATTTCGCTGGGAGTATCACGACGAGCAATGAAGCGACGCCGGGCACATCTGCATCCAGCAGATAAGCTGGCTACAATTTCAAATTGGATAGCTCTAGTCACCACGCACGTAAACAGCGCCACCCACCGCTTCTCTCGTCTTCGTCCAATTGCTACTTCTATGCGTCCAAAATAATCTAAGCCAGTGTAAGTAAAGGCTGTCTGATGATGGGCGAGTCTTGAATCGGGGAAGTCGGCCGTGGGTGGTTGTAGTCTTGGCGCTTTTAATAGTTTGCACAGCTTGCATCCACGCACCACTGATTGCACCGTTCCGTATCCTCAGGATCCAGGACTCCTGCCGAAGCTCGTTTAGGACTGTTTCTGTGTTAGCGTGAGCGAATTTGTTGTGGTAGTCACGAATAAGACGGTGCATTGCTGGTTCTTTTCCATCCAGTAAGATGGGCTTTTAGTGGTGTTGTACACTAATGAATGAGTTCGTGTGGTGAGCAGTGGTAAATAAAAGATGCTTGTTTACTACTCACGATTGTAATGTTCATACACACGACACAGAAACATTCACAGACGGAAGGCGCTTGTAGTTTCACATACACGATATAGATGTACAAGGGAGAAAAGTCTTATTGACAGCAGGTTTTAAAATTATGTCAGTACACAGAAATATAGAAGACACTATGATAAGCACAAGTAGGTCACAATACTAGTTGGCACGTTAGAACATTATTATGTATGTGTATAGGTATACGAGTAACTGTATTGTGTAAGATGGATGTAAAGGATCGCCACAGGCTGTTTATCGGAGACAGCAGAGGTTCTACCAGCAAGATGTCCGTTTTTTAATGCTGGTGATAAAAATGCCAATCGACTTTTCTTAGGGATGCGCCTTCCAAAAGTTAGGCAGTGAGTTTCTTCTCCGAAAGCATTGAGCTGGCTTCGCCCCAACATGTGCCGTTCTGCGCGGATGACGTCTTCCACATCCAATGGCGCAGGAGCAGCGGCGAAGGCGATATTAGCCCGTAAATTGAGCCCAGGCGTGTTTATAGAGAAGCAAATATCCGCAACCCAAAAATTAAGAAAACTATGACCCCGATTTTTGAAAATGGACGCAACGAATTGATGATTCCTAGCTGTTGCCCTTACCAGTCTAATCCAAAAACTAAAATGAATGATATCAGCTACTACTGGTAAAGGTAACTGATGTGAGTTGGTAAAATTCATGATATCTACAGTGCATGATGTATGTTTCGATAATTTAAGATTGTTAAGAAATGGCTTGAGTTCCTCCGGTCCGAGAGTTGTTGGTGTTGAGACTTTGGGCTCTGACGGCTACTCGGTGGCTGGCGACAGGAGAAAGTTTGGGGCCTGATAACCAGCACTGCTCAATACTGCACTTTCCTCATATCACATCGTCAGCCACGTTATGTTCAGTTGGGACCCAGTGAAATTCAACTAAGTTGGTGTTTTCCAGCATTTTTCCGATACGGTGCGCAACAAAGGGCTTATAATTTCGCGGGGCGCTTCGCAACCACACCAAAACCCTCATGTAGTCGCACCAAACATAGCGTCGACTGGGTTTGAGGCGATGAGCGTCGCAGTCTTATTGGCGAGACGAGAGGCTATTAGAGCGCCTTGTAGTTCCAAACCCGGAATTGAAACTGGTTTCAGGGGAGATACACGTGCTTCACTAGCTATGAGCGCAAGTTTCACCTCACCGTTGTGTAGCGCAAATCTCCAATAAGCAACAGTGACATGAGCCAGCTCGCTAGCATCACAAAACAAGTGTAGCTCTAGGTCGAAATAGTCGCTTAGGTTATAGCACGTCGGTACTCGTAATTCCGAAATAGATTTGAGGCAATCAAACCATTCAAGCCAAATTATTTGGTCTGACTCGGACAGCCTTTCGTCCCAGTTAAGATTTTAACGCCACAAATTCTGAAATAAAATCCGACCTCTAACTACAATGGAGGCTACCCAAATTTACACTACGATCGACTACTGAGAGGTCAGACAACATGTCCGTAGGTACTGACTTAAAGTTTCAGTCTTTTTTGAGATCCAACCACGTATTTCAAAACCTCCACGCTTATGGACCTCAACGATTTCAGAAGCCAAGCGCGCGGCTTGCTCAACCGAAACGTCAACACTACCAATAAAGTCATCCATATACGTATCGGTTCTGATCGCGAGTACGGCCTCTGGAAACTCAGCTTGAAACTCGGATGCGTTTCGGATAGTGATGTAAATGGCAGTCGATGGACTGGAGCAAGCCCCAAAAATCATCGAAGACATGCTATAAGTTTTTATCGATTTCGCAGGTTCGTTGCGCCAAAGAAAACGTTGCGCATCCCGGTCGCACGCGCGGTCGTACAAAGCTTAAAATGGATGTAAGAGTGTTGCGAATAATATGATCGATTTTGTCCAAAAAGTGTGGCTGCTTCCATAAAGAGGAAGAGCGGAGAAAATACATAAAATTTATTTAGTTAAGAGATGCCCAGTCCCAACAGGCATGTTCCAATAGTTTATGCACCCTTGTGGCTGTGGAGCAAGATCAGCACTGAGTCAAGCATTTTTGTCAGCAATGTAATCTCGCAACTTTTAATATGCTTTGTTGCATAATATGTGTTTAATACAATACTTACATTTCGTTTCATTCCTTTGAAGAACGGGAGGTTATTCCAAGAGATATTTTATTATAATACTAGCTGTGCCCGTGACTTCATTCGCGTGGATGTCGTAAAACAATAATGTGTCGCTTAGGAAAGGTGTAATTACCACAATGACATGTGCATCTGGATTGAGGGCTCAATTTATAAATGTCTTTGTAAAAAAGTGAAACATTTTGGGAAAATTAGTAAATAATAATAAAAACCAACAAAGGTCTAAAAATTTCTAAAATAAATCTGATATCGCCCTATGAAGAGTGCTCTCAATTCAGACACTAGGACAAAAAATGATATTTTAAATCTCAAAACGTAGGGGGAAGTCCCGTAACGCCGGACGGCACCTAACGCCGGACACTCTTATTATCTCGACAAGTTAGAATGTGAACGATTCAAACACGTGTGAAAAAGGCGCGGGGGGCATAACGGTACAGAGTCACATGACGCAGTTTGTTAGTGACGCTGAAGGCAACATCGGGAGCGGTCGGTTTTTCTTTTGGCGGAAAAATACAGCGTCATATAAGATCACTTACCCGAGTACGAACAAGTTTTAGTGAATCACGTAAATTACTGGATACAGTGCTCCAGCTGCCATGGGTGGGCTCATAAAGAATGTGCAGTCTTCAGACGACTACATTATGTGATCGATGCCAGATATTTTAAGAACGTCCGGTGCTAGGAGTTCGAACTGAAGTCCGTCCGGTACTAGGTGCCACTTCAAGCAATTGCATTTTTTTACACCAATGTTTAATTTTTGTTTTTGAATAAGATTATGCAGAAGTTGCATTTTTCTTAATTTGTGTTCATTCTACAGTTAGTCAACTTAACTAATTAATAAATAAAATTACATTTTTCGAAACAGTTTGTATTTTATTTCCTGAAAACCTTAGGTGTCCGTCACTAGGGGACTTCCCCCTATAGCCTTTGTGGCGACAGATTTTATCTCAAAATTTAATAAATAATTTCTAAAATCAGAAAAATTTCAACTCCGTAGACAGAATTTACAGATTTATGGCAGTTTTACTAGAGCCCTCAGTCAGTTCAGTACTTGTCTGAACTGAGGGATCAACCAAAACTAAGTTTGGCTGAAAGAATTCGTAAAAAAACCTAGTGTATATTATAATATGTATATGTTAAAATACAATTCCTAAAATTTAAATAATGGTTCGAAAGTAAACCGTTGCAAAGTACATTGAATTGAAATTATAGTGAAGCGTCTGAACTGAGAGCTCAATATTTTCGTTTTTATTTAAAACACTCAAATAAATAAATCGAAACAAATTAGTTCATACGATTCAAGAATTATTTTGTTAAAACTTGGTCTAAGTTCAATTATCCTACATGACGAAAGTAGGGTGACTATGATGTTGTTTCCAGTGTTCTAATAATGTAAGTACCGACCTAAAATGTAAATGTTCTAAGTACAATTATACACGTTAGGAATTTATTCAATATAATAAAAATATAAGCTTACTTTGGGTATAGGTAGGTATTGATAACATAAAAGTATAGCTAAGTACATTGACATAAGTTTTTAGATTTAATGGCCGATATACCTGCTATACATAAGTATCCTATTAATTATTTATCACGTTTTAAAATTTGCATCTACACAATTCGAAAAAAAAGCAGGTGAGTAGCTAGGTATATCAAAAATGTTTACCTTAAAAAGTTTCAAGGTCAAATCTAACGGATATGTCGATAAGATTTCTAAACTAATAAAAAACCACATATATAGGTACAAATGGTGAGGAAAAGTAATTTACAAAATATATTTCATGTGAAATTAAGTAAAAGCTTGTAAAATTAAACCGACTTCTAAATGTTTAAAATAATTTTATACTTAGATAATGGTGCGGCAACCAATCCAATAATGTCAAGTGGGCGGGCTCATGTTCCACAGAGTACAGGTTCGAGTGTGGAGTGAGACAAGGAGGCCTGACGTCACCACGGGTCTTCAACCCGTACGTTAATTGACTGATAGATGAGCTCAGCAGGGCTGGTGTCGACTGTTCAATAGATGGCAATTGTATGAATAACATTAGCTACGCCGACGATATGGCGCTGCTGAGTCCATCTGTTAAAGGCCTCAACATGCTCATAGGCATATGGGAGAGGTACGTAGTGTCACAAGGCCTCAGGTACAACACCAAAAAAAGTGAACTGCTTGTGTTTAAGGCGGGTAATAAAACTCCCACGACCATTCCACCGGTTAGACTTGGAGAAATTCCGGTAAGTAGAGTCACCAAATTCAAATACCTGGGGCATTGGGTCACTGAGGACCTCTCGGATGACCTGGATATTGAGAGGGAACGCAGGGCATTGGCAGTGAGATATATTGAATATGCTGGCGCGCAGGTTTGCAAGGTGCACAAAAGATGTTAAAATTACTCTGTTTAAGGCGTACTGCCAGACAATGTACACCTGCAGCCTGTGGGTCCGCTATACGCAGAAGGGTTTCAATGCCCTATGGGTCCTCCACAATAATGGGTTTAGGATGCTGATGGAGTTGCCCCAATACTGTAGTGCGTCGGGGATGTTTGCGGAGGCCAACACCGACTGCTTTAGGGCTGTTGTGCGCAAGAGAGTGGCTTCCAGTAACAGAAAAGGTGGAGTGTCCCATTATGCGGTAATGGAATAAGGTGCATAGTTCTGGTGCTGTCCTATTCAATGTCAGATAAATTAATAAGTAGTTTTAAGGTACTAACATAGTTTTTAAGCCTTACTAATGATTTTATATGGAATTATGTTCTGAAATAAATTATTATTATTATTAAAAACAACCTGACGGTTTTGCAACAGAAAAGATGAAAATAATTATTATCGAACGATTTTAAACAATTGAATCGATAATCACTGATTGTCGACAAAATCAGTAAGCCCGTAGGTTAAAAAATACTTTTATCGTAGCAGATTATAGGGCCTTTTACGAAACCATGCCCCTTGTAATGTCCAAAACCATTTGGCTGGAGTGTAGGAACATACTCGATACCGCCTAACAATTTGTAAAATTTACCTTTTATGCTAATAGTTTCGGGTAGCTCTTTTAAGTTGACTTTTTCTGTGCCGTTCAAATCAAATTATATCAAATTTGAAAGCTCGTAATTTGTTATCGCCCGGTGTTTGTACGAAACGCAGGTGTTATTTTCAGTGCCAATATGAATTACATATTCTAGACTAGAAATACCGAACATTTTTATCATTTCTAGATTTAATGGGAGAAATATGACTTTTCTACAGTTGATTTTTTGATTTTTCATTTTTCAATTTCTTGATTCGCACAATTCATTCAAACACTGTTTCTTAGAAACTGCACAGGAGATATAATATTATAATACTTTTTCAAATATATAATATGTTACGTTTCAAGCGCAATCTAAAATTACAACTTCATTAGTTTGATCCTTGTTAAAATATTCAATTACTATACGAATACTTATGAGGCCCGGAGCGGGCGAGCGACACAGATGAGCTATTATATCCTATATACAAAAGGTAGAATGTTGAATCAAAACCACAGATGTTCATCAATTTTAATTCAACTTTTTCGCTCAAGACAAAACTTTTTATTTAACTTTTAATTATGTGGATTCGGACACTGTGTCTTCTCCTTTCCAGTTTTCACTACAAGAAGGTTTGTCAGAAAATATAGATTCTATAGGGAAATGTTGTAACTATTAGATATAGGGATTTTAGCTTTTTTCAAATGTAAACTTTTTTTTTAATTTTCGCTTTCGGACTCTCGGACCTTTTAATTGTAAGTTTAAAAAAAAAAGGCAAAGTAAATTAGACCATAACGTTAATTTGTATAACAACCTCTTCAAACAAGATATGAAAGGCGGAAAATAATAAAAATTAGGATTTTCTTTTCTGAAGCTTTTTTTGTTGGAATGAAATAAACTCTCAAACAACCTTACAAATTTAATGTTTTATATAGTATCAAATTCATCTTCTCTTAAGATTTTTGTCTTCCAAAATCTCATTAGAGTTCATCTCTGGTTTCATCTCTGATTTCATCTGTGGTGTTATATCTTTTGTGTTATCGAATAAATTTAGAAGACGAGTTTTAGTTACTTTTGCTAATACGTCATTATCATCATACTACCCCAAGCACAACTTACTAATATTCTCAACTATCTCTTTCACGACTTCATATTCCTCGCATGTTTTTAAAAGCAAAATACAGCGGATATAAAAAAAAAAACTTTGTCGTCTACACCGTCTTTAAAGCACGACAAATGGTATAGTTTCAGTAAAATGGCTAGTACTCGTATCAAGTCTTTTAAATGTTTTTTTTTTCAAAATTCAACAATTATTTTTAATTTTGGAGGGGGGAAACTAGAATCTTCAGTACAGCACGAAAGCCTACTTTCGTACTGGTGTGTTTAGTGAATGCCTGAGTATTCGCCGATAACAATGCTGAGGTGTCATCGGTTATAACCTCATGTGGTACATTCATTACATTATCCACCCATTTCTTCAACCATTTTGAAATTGCTTTGCTGCTGTACGAATCACTTAACATCTGAACGATTGGCACGGATTTTAAATTAGAATTGGCAATAATAAAACCTTTATACAAAAATAGCGTCTTTGTAAGTTGGGTACCATCAGGCAAGCATATTGATTCGAAAAAGGAGCCGGTGGCATCAATTGTAACAGTAAATTTATCAAATTTGTCGAAGTACATTTTTATAGTATTCGACTTCTTTATCGGTCCAATAATACACGTGAAAATGTCGATGAACATGAACGTCACGAATACTTAATTAAATGTTTTAGCCATGATCAATAATGATGTCAAAGCATTTGTGTCATATAATTCTGTAATCTTAGCGTCTGATTTGATTTGTCGCAAAGCAGAAATTGGCGGCAACACACGATGTTCAATGTAGTCTTCGCTATTTATCAGCTTCAAAAATATTTCATGGTGAAATAAAATAGCTGGTTTATATTTCAGATTTTTTGCAATTTGATGTCTCGTGTACGGTGTAAGCTTTGACTTTCCTTATGCGGTTTATGTTTAAATGTTTTTTTATGTTTTGAATATTATATACAAATGTCAGGATTTTTTCTGTTTTATTTAAAGATGAAATTTCGATCCGTGCTTAACATTGACTACAGTGATCCTTTAATTTAATGCAGTCATCTCCAATTTTACTTTTTTACTAAGTCCATGTGCAGTTTGATTTTGAGCTTAATCATATTTTTTGTTTTAACATATCAGACTTATATTTTGGCAAAGTTTAATACGCCTGAAAAGTTCTGTCTTTCCTTCTTTTACGTACAGTCAAAGGTGTAATCCGTATACATCTAAATCAAATGAAAAAAAATTACTTTGTCCTATAGATTTTATGTTTTACTTTTTACCATGGTGCACAGTTGAAGTTGAATTTTCAGAACTTCGACTGGTAGTAGAAATTGATATGTCTTCTGGGGTACGATGTTGTATCTCTTCAGAACTGCCATTGTCGGATGACGATTTCTTAAAATGTGTTTTGAATGACATGTATAAGGCTGCTGGCGTCATTTTACCATACAATTCATCGGAAATGAGGGTAAAGATAGGGTCATTGTACTTAATATTCTTTCTTTGTAACTCTGTAGCATATTTATCAAATATTTTCTTTTGTACTTTTCTGTCTACTTGAGGTTTTCGTCCTCGCCTTTTCATAGCTTATAGATTCTGTAAGATAACAATAAATCGGCATTACAGATGATTGTGACATATGGATAAGTAGGTACCTATATGATATCGGTATAATTTGTAGAAAACTAAAATTGCTTTCAAGAAAGTTTATAAAAAGTACAAAACTCATAAAACATTAAATTTTTTCGTAATTTCACTTTTTCAGTACAAACAAAGTTTGTTTATCTTTTGTGCCAAGTATAAATGAACGAGGCTTTTTTTGCTGCAAACCCATTTTGTCAACCTAAACCCATATTGTAGCGAAAAAAAAAGAAACGAAGTACACTCTTCGCCACGGAAATACGTACCTATAATGATTAATGATTACGTTAATTATTCCGAATATAAAAAAGTATAAAAAAAAAATATTATTAAAAATGTAGAAAAAATATTACTTACCCACAGAACAAAAACTGATACACAAGCACAACGGGCTATTGTAAATTAGAAAAAAAAAAACAAAGAAATAACTTAGGAGTACACACGCCTAAGTTATGTCGTCACAAAAATATAACATAAGGTACACACCTTATGTTATATTTTTTAAAAGCGTGATTGTGTTACGCGGCCAGATAAGATACTGTTACAACCAGATCCCAAAGGCGACGAAGGCGTAACTTAAATAAGGCCGCGTTAAATAGGTACGACTAGGTGAATTGAAAGTTTTAAACAAAGAAATAAAAAATAAAAAAACATATTTAAAGTAATGTCCTGAACAATAGGAATATTATTTTGAAAAGGAGTAACTAAGTCTACCATACACGTATCCACTCCAAAGCTATCTTAGTCAGGAACTTCCAAGACACTTGGTGATGAAATGGCCGATCAAATCAGCTCGCTGTCTACGGCAGCCGAGTCAGAAGCTAGTTAGTGGGTGGGTGGACTGAAATTCGGCTTGACACAATCTCGGACGAGACCCAGAGCAAATAACGAGATAATATAATGAACCGAGATGCAAGCAGAATCTTTTATACGTAACAAAAAGTGGTATATTGTTATACATACCAGATTGGAAAAAAAGAAAGTCACGGTTTGGTGTATCTCGAAAAGTCACACACTCGCCGATCCTATAGAGCGCTGCCCTATGGCAAAGAAAATAGGATAACACAATAAAAACGACAAGAACTTTAGGATAATCGAAAGAAGAAAGACAAACATACCCTGATTTTGAGATTCACAAAAACTTCACATACACAATAATGGAAATAATGTTATAATTATTAAAACATTTTATAAATAAATTTTAAGGTCCTCTACGTTAAAATGTATTTATAAAATGTTTTAATTAAAAAAATAATAACGTGACTCGTTATCTGTGATGAATTTTCTTAAAGTAGAACCTTCGCAGAAAAAATCTTCTATGACAACAAGCGAATTCCAAATTTTAAATAAATTCGAAAATAAAATTTCTGGTTAAGCAAAGTACCAAAGATGAGGTTGAATATCTTCATAAAGAAGGATAAATTTAGAAAAGTTATTTTTTAAAGGTCATATGTCGTTTTAATTTAATTTGTTATATTTCGATGATATTGCGATTGAAAGGTTTAAAATTATGACTACTTTCAGTATCAGCATGTTATTCGACTATTTACTTTGGCAGAAAATGTGACAAGTATCCAATAAGGGAATAACGGAATCAGCGCGTCGATGATGTATTGATAAATAATAACTGTGATGCCTAACGTAGGGCAATAGATAGCGTGATTCGTATTCTTTCAGCGCTGATAAATTATGGTAACGGTGGGAATGGAAGACGATTTATAATGACTTTTTTAAAGTTGAACGAAGAACTATTTAATATCACACATCGAATACGATCATTTTCATTATTTATAATAAATCGCTTCTGCTCACAACTTCGTTCGCGTGGAAGTCGTAAGGCACCACAATATACAAAAATAACAGCCGTGATTTTGTTTTTACAGTGAATTAAAAACATCAACTTCTGACTTTGCCCGAGATAATTAATTTATTATTTTATGACGCAATAGTAATAGTTACTTAGATCTAAAATCTACTTGATTACTTGACCTTAAAACTATATTAGGTAACCGCACCTCTATTGGTTTATAGACCAGTTTCACCCGGTCTCCTTTACGCTTGTGATATAACTTGCTCCTTGAGATAGAACAAAGAATAGTAAAACAGTTAATTTACGATGTATGAATTATACAATAGAGCAAGCCTGCTATTCACGATGGCAATTTCATTCACACCAACCAATTTGCGTATTTCCACGTTACGTATTCGATAGGCATGGATTACGCCAAGCAATTTATGCTGATTTCCTATTACCATAACATTAATCTTATTCCTTTCCTCTTGTTTCTCAAGGCCGATTGGAATTATTCTGCTTATGTTACAGCTTTGGTTAGTGTTGTCTTTACTTGCTTGCAATCTTGTTTAATCATATGAAAACCATAGCCAATAATAATAAAGCGTTTCACGGTCAGCTAGAGACAGCAAGGATAAGTCTTGCAAAAGCCTGATTCTATCCTAATTATTCAGTTGTGGTAAACTGTATTTATTTGATTGCATATACACGGCTAATCGAATGGCAATCTATCAGTAATAATTCCACCACTGCCGTTATATTTTTTCATTAATATTTCCAAATTAGAAAACAAGGCTAATATTATAATCACGCTTTGCCAATTGTCATCGATTATCTGCTTGGATTATAAATAATATAAACACTTCCATAGTATACTATTATTATTGACAGGGGCATTGCCCGCCCTCGCTATTGCTTCGTTTCCACTTAGCGTTCATTAAGATTCCTTCCTCCTCAAGATTTGGGCTATCAAACGCATTTTTGTTTTAATCCATCTAGAAGTTCCAGAAATAAGCGCGTTCAAACAAAAAAAAAAAAAAAACTCTTCAGCTTCATTACATTATATATTACCATAAGTTATCGTTTTCACATTAATCTCTTGGCGTATTACATTATACATTACCATAAGTTATCGTTTTCACATTAAACTCTTAGATTATTTCTCAAAGTTAACGCAACTTATCAATAGGAATAAACATCATATGAGTATTGATTATTCACCATGTTTCGATAAACACATAAGCAATAATGTTTATCAGCATTAATTAACCTGGTGTGTTATATGTATATAAGCAATATGGTTATCAGCATTAATTAACCTGGTTGGGATATACACTAACGTCTTTGACGACGCCGGTCCCACGCACGGGGTTTTATTTTATTTCATAAAGTAACGCCTGTGTAGAATGGCCACATTGAGACATTCATCTGAAAGCGAATAATTTCCCAAATGTTTTGATGAGTTGAATATTTTTTTTGTAATTTGTTGTAATTGAAAAACTAAGATTTCGAGGAATAGGGTGGCTGCTCTCTGCGAACCAACAAATAATTGAAGCATACTTAGATTATTGTTTTTTTTTTTAAGATGATCGAACTTAGTATCACTTTTATGACGTCAACGTTATAAATATTATTTATTAATGAACACAAAAACAGTTGGTAAATATATGGGGCATGTAGTCACTATTCTAGGATGTATGGAGTGATATCGTTCTCGGATGAAACATCTCTCCTAATATTCTGCAGGCCTAACAATAGAAGTGTGAGTGCCATCATTACTGCCTAAAACACCAGGAATTCTTAACTTTGGTAAAACCTCAGAGCATAAAACTAATACTAATACTAATGGTGACTCCATGTCCACGTATGAGGTCATGACACACATTTATATTTAGCCTGTACAAACCAATAAACTCGAGGTCTGGCATTTCAAAAGCTAGTTTAATTTTCCGAAGAGTTACACACTTCGTCGGCGTTATGAAATGCTCTCCATGCACGTTTTTAACGAAATTTTCGTGAAGTCCTTAATCTGCCGTTAACATCAGTTTCTTTTATTTTTGACTTACTTCTTCTGGTTCTATTAATTGACCATAAAACCATTCATAATTTGTAAACCATTAGCTATTTAACGAACCTTCATACAAACTGTCAAATAGATAAATTATTGTTTGATATGAAGTGAACGCAGGAACTAATAATATTTATGAAATAATAATTATGAATTGTCAATTAGTGACCATTTTGTGATTTTTAATATGATTCATATTGTTACTATCCTAGTAAGGTTATACTAACGTGGCCTTTTTAGATCCCCAGATATGTTTTATTAACAAAGGGATTCATCGCAATATTTTTTTATGTCAAGTAGTTTTACAGTTCTAGCATCTACATTACAGTTCTAGCAGAAGAGAAAAGATAATGTAGTCATATACAATTCCCTAAAATAAACGGTATGACAGGCAACACATAATATTGCACATGGATTATGTAAGGCCGAATGCCACACGAGTAACATATCTCACGCATATTACAGAATGAAATATTAAGTTGGGAGAGTCAACAAGGTTCACAGACGGCGTGTAATATAGTCAACGGTGTAAGATAAAAGAAACGACTGGGAGAAGTACACTCAAGAGCAATGAATTAGGGCCACATAAAGATACCTGAAAGTCTTGGAAACTAAGAAAGCTAGCTTAATTAAACAAATTGTGTCTAATAGACCGTTAAATGTTCCTTAAATTAAAGTAATCAAACTTCTTAGTTACTGTAAATTTATGCTATCCAAAATGACAAAACAAAAAAGTGGGACTTTTGTAAATTAAACTATGAATTTTCTGAATCTTTTTTTCTTTTTTTTTCTATTCTGACATATAAAAAGATATGTAACAGCGTTTCTGATGTCCAGTATTCATTATTGAAGTAGTTATAATGTCGCTTATACTTGAAAAATGATCCAGGATTCTCATGATGCCTGGAAATCGACTGGAGTCAGCGTGATACAAGGACAATTGGTGTGCCGCTGTCAACTGTAAAACGAGTTCTCCGACGTTACGAGGAAAGCGGCTCTAACCTACGCAGACCAGGAACAGACAGGGCCAGGTGTACCACAGCACGAGAAGATCGATACTTGGTCAACACAATGCTTCGAAACCACTTTCTCACAGGAACTGAATTTACATATCAGTTCCGACGCCTCAGAGGAAGTATCCCAAGTGCATGAACTGTGAGACGACGACTTGCTGAAGCAAATTTATAACCATTAAGACCTGCAAACGGCCCTAATTGGATCGTGGGCATCGTATTTCGATGTTAACATATGCCCGGAACCACTTAAACTGAAGTATTGAAGATTGGTCAAGAGTTATGTTCTCAGATGAATCAAGATTTATGCTATTTAAGAAGTTCGGAAGAACAAGAGTTTATAGAAGACCAGGAGAGCGATTCAAGCAAGCATGCATCGAAGAGAAAGTGGCCTATGTCGGTGGATTCGTACTTTTATGGGCCTGAATTTCTCCAGAAAGTCGCACAGAGCTGGTGGTTATAGAAAACGGCACTATAACTAGCGAAAAACGTAGTAGTAGCCGATTACTAAATCGAAGGACTTTTGTCCTGCTTCATAGTCAAACTAATATGGGTAGTTTTTCACCAATTTGCCGCATGCTTTATCTTGCTAACTCCATTCGTGGTGAAATAGATATCTTTGCTGGTTCTGTAGCCTCAGTTAGGGTCTTACTTGTATAAATTGTTATTTTTTATTTTTATATTTAACTGTTCTTTCCCAAACTTTTTCATTATTTATGGAAAAGTTCACATTTTGTAAGTCTTGTTTAATTTTTGTTTGTTTTTTTTTTTATATATTTACTAATTGTTTTACTTAAATTATGCATGCTAGATTCACATCTAGTAGATGTCAATCACAAATATTGTGTTGTAAGTGTTTTTAATTCTTTTACTATTGTACATCAGTTTTGTGAATTACAATAAAAAAAAAAATACGTGCTAGAAATCCTAAACGAATACGTTGGTCCATTTATGGTCAATTTCGGAGAGGATGCTATCTTTATGCATGACAGTGCCCGGCCTCATACTGATGAAATTGTGAATGACCACCTTCAAAAGGTGAACATTAAACTGTATGGAGTAGCCAGCACGAAGCCCGGACCTCAGCCCGTGCTGGCGTGCCGTGCTATCCAGCCTGCGCTTTTACTGCAGGATAAACCATGGTGTCCAAGGTAGTCGACACCTTAACCGCATTGGCAGCGATGCGGAGCTACGCAAGGGGCGCCCCGACGCAGACAAGTAGCGAACTGGTAGGTGGTGCCACCCAGAAAAGTGCCTATATTGGGTGACGGTAGCGCCTGAAGCCAGAGGTCCGACTCCCATTCACCCACACCCAGTAGGCGGGCATGTTCAGCAGTATTCAAAATCAAAATCAAAAGTCATTTATTCAAACTAGGCTGAGAATCAGCACTTTTCGAACGTAAAATGACAAAAGACAGTCCCCCAAAACGCCCGCCCTTCACCACTTCCTAGTGCTTTCGCTGGGAAGAAGAAGTCCATAGAAGTATTGGTGGACGTATAATAAGATTATTCCGTACCAACCTGCAGAGCGGCTCATCCCACTGCCTCTGGGAACATGGGTTCACGGGCAGATCTGTATCCGGGCAAGCCATTTTCCAGGCGTTCACCGCGTCAGCCAAGCACGGCACTTCAGAGTCAACAAGGGAGGGGGCTAAAACCTTCCCGGTCAACTAGTTGGTGCTGTGGACAGAAGACAGGAACTAATACGCCGCACGCTTATGCCGAGGCATAAGCTAATACATTTTGCATTGGATTTTGCGGACGCCGAGGCCACCATAACGGATGGGTAGTGTGGCTTGCAGCCACGCTCGGTCGTCCAAGGCCACATTTAGCATGGATGTTAGTGTGCTGCGAATAATTTGGTCAATTTTGTCCAAGAGGTGTGGCTGCTTCCATAAAGAGGAAGATCGTAGAAAGAACATAAAATTTGGGCCAAAACAACAGTATCTAATCAGGGTGAATGCCGAATGTAAATTAATTTTGACGAGTCTGTCCGAAATTTCGTTGAACTTTTTGATTTTTTCTTCGATGAAAAGGAAAAAAACTATCTTCCAAAATTGGGGAACCTAGGACGTGCAGTGACTTTTTTCTAAAATTTTGATTTGTGGGGCTATTGCATTAAATTTCTCTAGGGTCAATTGTCTGTCGGTAATGTCAGAAAGGTAAATTTCACATTTTGAGGGGTTAAGGTCCAAGCCAATAGATTTAAATTCCTGTTTGAGAAATTTTAGGTCTTTCAAAACGGTGTCTACATTACCCAGCGTTCCATCATCTAAATGCCACACGTTGAATTTTGAATGTAGTTTCTGGATAATTGGATGAATAGCCAAGCTAATTGGCATGCTTGTTGGCATCCTAGTGCAGATTCCAAAACATTGTCCTTATACAATAATTTGGATGGGTCTATAACATTGCCACAAGAAACCATAAATATCGGGTAGTTCCTTTTGTGACTTCAGCCAACAAAGTGTCCCTGTTTACAGAATAAAAGCGTTCTTCACGTCAACCTTGAGGATGACTTCACCTTTGTTCAAGTTTAAGAAGGTAGAAAGGGCATGAACGGCAACCTCACAGCCTCCTTTCGAGCCAAAGCTAAGCTGTAGGGGCTGAAACTTAGCTGTAAGCGCTTCGCTACACAGCTTACAGCATATTTTGGCTGCCGTACGCCTGTATGTGCAACCAACGGCAATGTCCTTCTTGCGCAGGGCACATAGGTTGGCCCCGTACAAGACATCGACGACGGCTTCGTTCACACCGCCGGTGAGCATGAGGTTAATAAAGGCCGCAAGCTCCTTCGAAAGCGACTCACCGGCTTCCCTGGCACCTGAACTCAGTAAATCCTTGAGATGTTGTGGAGTCAGGCCGTCGAGGCCGCCGGCGGAACCACTTCGGAAAGAGCTCACGGCTGCAATTAGCTGGGGAGCCGAAACATTTAGAAAGGTGGAATTTAGATCGGAAGGGTCAGGGATAGGTCGGGATAGGTGAGACCAACCGCAGGCACTGGGTGTTTACTCTGTAGAGCTGTTAGTGTTTCTGGAGAGTAAGGCGCCACCACATCGCTGCTGAATAATATCCTAGCCGCTCCCCTGATGTCACCTTCACTTAATTTTGATTCCACATGTGAACATAAGTCTATTTGTGATTGGTTGTTAAATGCAGGTAATTATTTATCTAAAATTAGGGTCGAATTGTTGCAGTTGTCTTTAATTTGGTTTGTTAAGGTTTTTTTAATAGCTAAATTTTTTTGGACATGTAGAATCATGTAAGGGAAGGTGAGTAATTGCTCTCAGGGACTTTGTGAGTTTTCCTGGGTTGCAAGATGGAGACATCGTGTTAAATTCAGTGCAACAGACCGTCTCGCGCCGCCTCTTTAAAACCGTGGTGGAATTTTTGAATTTCCCTAGTGCAGCCGGGGGGCACAATGGTACACTATGAGTCTTGTGGATCTTGCCATAGTGTATCCTCAGCCCCGTTCACCTTTAAAAAATCGTGCCTGTGAGCAATACGGGCATTTCACCAGCTGGACATCGAGCGATGTGTGCAGGTTGACTAGCACTATATCCGGCATCGCTATTGCCGTCATTGATCGTAAATAAAATCAAAACTTACCTATGAAAAATAAAAACAAACTATATACACAATTATAAATACACTAAAAACTAAAACTTAAAAAAATAAACCACAAAACCAATTTTTCACTATTTACACTTGACAAAATTAAAGTCACTGTCACACTTTGACGAGTGCTGCGCAGTCTCGTTGAGGGCAGGGGCGCCGACCCATAATAATATAATATTCGAGAAATGGTCCGTCATTTCTCGAATATTCGACAGACTAATTTTAGCGAAACGGATCCTATCTAATTCTACCCAATTATTGAGGAACAACGACGACACGACGCCTGCAGCCAGGGCAGTAGTCACGAGGGCTGCGCCATGCATGGGCACTTATGAAACGTCAGAAAAACGCAAATATATATTTATTCTTGGTTCTTGGAAATTCAGTAGTGGGTAGAGGATTGTCCTGAAACCGCAAGTAGGTACGACAATTTTGCTAGTGATGTATAAGAATTACAGTACTACATCATTGGAATGTCGTTCAGTTCTTTCGATATTATTATTGTTCAGTGCGATTAGAAGTACCGCCTTTCACTGATCATTTTCCTTTCCTTCTGCTTTTATTCACAACTTATTCTCTGTTAACCATTGAGAAAGTCTTTCTTTAAAGATGTTCCAGCCTGGCCAAGCTCAAAAGTAGAAACTGATCCGATAAAATTCGCCATGATATTTTTTAATTAGATACAGTTAGATAAACAAAACTATTCTTTTCTAAGATTGCACTGAACTTCTAATGAAATCTAAAAAAAAATACGGCGATTGGCTGGCGATCTGCATGCGCGTCCTAAACGTAAAGCCAACATTCAACTTCCTACGTTGCATGGATTTCGAGAAAAACTTCTGTGACAGACGAACAAATAAGTTATGTTATAAAGTAAAGTAAACCTTAAAACAAAAAAGTATGTTTTCGCATTTAAATTTCAAGCAATACTCACATAGTTAAGTCAACGGAATTCAATTTCACCTTTTCCTTTATCTATTCTTATTGGATGGGTCTCAACCACAGAGAATGCGGTGCTGCTTGGAGCAAATCTCCTTACAATTGCATTTTTGCCGCGCCTTACATGATATCGCGTAGCAAGTTTTATTTCTTCCTTTTAGCTTTGCCGAAGGAGTCGGGGATAACCATGCCTCTCTGTCTTTTATATCCTAGTTATGTAAAAGAACATTTCCATAGTTAAGTTTCTCACACAGCACGTTATTTTTATTTTGTAGTTTTGAGTACCCATCGGTAAATGGACTGGGCTGGAATGAATCTGCTGGGTGGGTATATATATACGAATTCAGACATTCAAAGATGGAACTTTAAATGAAACGATTTATTATTGATTCAGCCATAGTCTTTAGTCAGTGGTTGTCCTTGGTTGAGTTATGTTGTGCATATTATAAATATATTCCATTTCAGCTGGTTTAGGTTGTTGCAAATGTAGTGTAACAGGAACATTTATGATACTCAGTAGCAGGGCTTACACAATCAAAGACGAACTATAATTCACACTCAGTCTGTATTTGGTCCGAGCAACGTCCTTATCGCTAATTCACAATATAATGCATGTTAAAAACGATTCGCCTCCATTTTTATACACATAACTGCCATATTCAAAATCAAATGTCAGTTAATTATTCAAATTGTTAGAAAAAGTCAAATAAACGACTTATTATGAGAAATAAATACAAAGAATATTATTTAGATATTAATGAAAATATTTCAAAGTTATTTAGGAATAATTAAGCAACTACTACGTCATAACCGTCGAGTATCTATTTGGTGCTTGTTAACATTTATTATTTCTTCTGCACGAGTTAAATTTTCATGACATGGCATTAAATTATTCTTATACTAGTATCAGCCTCAGATATATTTTAGGTTACTATTATTTCATCCCGACAACAACTTGCACATATTGTTAAATAACTAGAGGTAAGAAGACTTTTAACTGGCTGTCTGTCGACTATTTTTTGTTTTTTTTTTGTTGTTCTTTTTAGCTGTAAGTCTTCCATGCTGTAATAAATAAATAAACGATAAAATATTTAATTTACTTAGTCAATCAATCAACTCAGCCTATCGCAGTCCATTGCTGGACTTAGGCCTCTTCCAGGCTGCGCCACAAGCCCTGTCCCACGCCTTCCACATACAGTCAGTCCCAGTCACCTTCTTTACGTCGTCGGTCCATCTAGCTGGGGGCATCTGACACTATGCGTACCGATATGCAGTCTCCACTCCAAAGCTCGTCTGCTCCAACGGCCATGCATCGGTCCTTAGTCAAACATGACCAACTCACTGCCAATTCAGTTTGCAGACTATACAAGCTATATCGGTAACTCCGATTCTTTTTCGGATAATTTCATAGCTTGCTCCATAGCGCGCTGAGTTACGAATACCTTGAATTTGTGGACCAGCCCGACCGTCAGTGTCCACGTTTCGGCACCTTATGTCATGACGTGCGGACGCTCAGGTTGAAGACTTCTTCTTCAAACACTGCGGGATAGGTGGCGAGAAGACTTGAAGAAGTTTTCCAAATGCTGCCTAACCCAACTGGATGCTTCTGTCAGCTTCTTTCTCAAAGTTATGTCTGCTGATCTGGATGACTTACCCTAGGTAGATATAATCGTTCACAACTTCGAGAAGCGACCCTTCTATGTGGATTGGACTCGGTAATACGTGCGAATTGTACATGTCTTTGGTCTTGTACAAATTCCTGTGGAGGCCAGCGCGCGCTCCATTTATGCTGTGCAGCCAATATTTGGTCTAGCTGTTCCAGCATCTCTGCCATTATGACGATGTCATCGACAAATCGAAGATGTGAGTTATACTCGCCGTTCAAGTTGATACCCTATGCAGTCCAGTCCAGCGTCTTGAAGATATCCCCTAAATTGTTTACCAATGCGTTCTGCCGTCCGCAAGCTATAATGCCGTTAACCAACAAATTCATTTTTCGAGTTATGGACAAAAAAACGCGGAAAAATAAGAAACGGATGCTGTTTCACAACTATAACTCATATGCGAGAGTTACCGGTATCAAAAAATAGATATAGTTTTGCGCCTTCGAATAGCTATACTTTCACTTTTTAACAAAAACTTAGTGTTAGGAAAAAATAGTTTTTTGCGTTTAAGTTTAGTGTTTTTCGCGATTTACATCTTATGCAATCACGACTATAATGCCGCTAAGCATACCTTAACGGCATTTTAATGTTTTATTATCATTTAATTTTATTGACATTTAAAAGACTTAAAAAAATATCTTTATTACTCAACTATAATGCCGCTAAATACTTTAACGTTGTTATAGCTAAGCACGACGACTACGAGAACAAACACTATGCTAAACTTGAATGCAGCTAAAGCTACTTAGCCACATTTAAGACTAGTTTATTATAAGGATACTTTTCCAGATTATTTTTTTAAGGTTGATAACATAGCTAAAATGCCGCTAAATACAAAACTTTAAAATGTAACGGCGTTTAAGCTTTGATACTGGTACAAGATAATTGAGGAAATACAATAAAAATGTAGTTTCTTACAGAAATAAAATATTTATTCAGAAATATAAATCAATCATTTTTAATGACACAATATTCTTCCAAATCACTTTGTGATAACTTACTTCTAATTATTGCAAATGAGATCTTATTAATAATAGCAAATAACTAAAAATACGAAAAAGAAAACAATAAACATTATAAAATCTTAACCCATCATCATTTAACTTTATATTCGATGCAATTGCCTGAATTCGATGGTGAGTATTTAAATAAAGTACATAAAATGTATATTTTTACTTTAACTTGTATCTATTGTTTTTAAGAGATAAAATATATCTACTTTATTTTCAAAATTGTAAAAATCTAATTATTTAAGCAATTAACGTAGTACTAAACGAGGTAAGCAGTCTTATTGCTTACAAGTTATTGTTCAGTCTTTTCAAAGTCTCTCTTATTTCTAGTATAATTTCAGAAAAAATAAAAATGTAACAAAATGTGTCAGAAAAAATAAAAATGTAACAATGTTACTAAGTCTAGGCATCCTCATGGTCCTTTATTGGCAAATTTTTCCAGAATATCTGTTTATGGGTGGGAATTATGCTGGATAGTTTTTCAATAATGTCATTTTTTCTTGTAGAATCCCCCTTTGGGCTTCGAGCGGAATTTAACTTGTAAAAGATTGGGGTTCTTTAAATATTTGTTATTCATAAATCTTAATGTTTTATATTCGTCATCAAAATCATTCTTGTACATACATTAGATCATAATTATTACGTGTAAAACGTACTTGACACATGTTTTTTAAGTAAGCTCTTGGATACGAGTTTTGAACTCTTCTATCGGATATAAAATTTGCTATATTAAGGAAATGTTCAGGTGACAAACATTTCACAATAACTTTTGATTTTTTTTTTTTTATGCAAAGTGTAAGCTTCACACATTTCGCACTCTTCATTACCCAGACGAGTAAAAGAAATATTCATTTTTTTTACGTGTTGCCTGTATAGTTCATACGAAACGATCTTATCTGGGTATTTTTCGCAGAAATGTTTATGCATGTTAGAGACATTAATATCACTTGACAAATATCTTCGTAGTGGAGCATGTTCACGTCTGTAATGGGGCTCTGATGGGTGAAAAGATTCAACGTGCTCAGTGAGCAAATCACGATCATATGCAAGTGTTTTCTCGTGCTTTCCTCTTTTATCCGTAAATTGGGGATCTGTAAAAGAGTTATGTAAGATCCTGTCGTTTCTTTTAACATAACCTAAGGTAGTCAAAAAAAAGATTTTGCATACCTCAACTCTGGTTTCGTCTAGTTGTTTAAATGTGAATGTTCTTCTTGGTTCCCTTTTCGGGTCACTTGTTGTTTTTCTCTTAGGAACTGCTACTGACGTGTGTGCCTTCACAAATAAATGCCTTTCTCGCCACGACATGTCCCAATATATTTTATTGATTGCTTCTCGCTGATCTTGGTTAATTTTAGAAGTACATTTCTTGAGACAAGTTTCGTTGCATCCCGTTTTAACATTATGCTCTAATCTTTTTTTATTGTTGGTATCTATTTTTCGCTGAAGTAAGGGAATGTTATATTTTTTACGTTTTTCACAAAACTTTTCAAAAATATTAAATGTCATCGAATAGGGCCTGTTATAGTATAATGCATCAAAAAGCTGTAATTCCGGATTAGGACTTTTATTCCTTCTGCTAAAAGTCTCAAAGTGAATTTGCTCAATGTTGGTTGTACTATGTTTGTTTTTAATATCTAAAATATTTTTGGATCTTTGTTTCTTCTTAATCATATCTAAAATATTTTTGGATCTTTGTGAAATAGCAGCGCGCCTGTAGCAAGTTAAATAAAATTTAGGTTAACGTTATCTCATACATTTACCGTCATCCTCTACAATATCTTCAGTGAATTTTTACCTATTAATCAAAATTATATTGGTTTTGTTTAATGTAGGTTGGTAAAAGATAAAATGGCTATCATGAGTCAATTAAATAGCTGTAGAACATAATAAGGCCTAGAGAAAAGTCTGCGGTGGCATTTACCTATCTACTAAGGTCGACTAATTTATCTTTATCCCATCTATAGTTTACTAAACAAGCAAAAATAATTATCGTAATTACTTTAGAGTGACACGTCCTTCATCTTCAAACTTTTGCGGCGCACTGCAAGGACGCGGGGGGCTGCACGGTAAGCTATCAAAAGTAGATAACCGCGTTTTAGTGTAGTAATGAGGGATAACTGCATTTTTGTAATTGACGTCTAATTTATATTTCATATTGAAAATGCCGTTATTGGCGTATTTACTACAAAATCTCTTAATAAAATTACACCTTAGTACTACACATAAATGCCGTTAGGTGACTTTAACGACATTTTTGTCTAGAACTGACATTTAACGGCGTTTTAGCGTTGGATCTATAATACTGTAATTTGAAACAAAGCAGAACTATAAAACCGTTAAAGTATTTTAACCTCATAATAGGGTAGGAAATTCTGTTAACGGCAATTTAGTTATGCAACTGATGGTAAAAATTCTAATTAATATGTAAGTTAAAGGCCCTTAGTCACTTTTTAATTTAGTAATGTTGCTTACCTGCGTTTTAGCGTAGCTAACTTCTCAAATAAGTCAACTTAACGGCGTTATATTTTTTTATATTTCTGCATCCATAAATCGGTAAAAAAATACTGATTAAACAGAAAGATAGAGAATTTTTTTCTGATTATGGTGGCATCGAAAAACGAAAATCGACCATATGCGAGATAACGGCATTATAGCTTGCGGACGGCAGCGTTGGACATTCAAACATCTTGACACTTCGATGTAGCGCCAGTCAATTCGACATCATGGAATCTCTTCAAATAAGGCTTTCTCGTAGGCCAATGGAATGGAATGGAATGGAGTAATGCCATACACAGCCATACACAGCTGATTGTACTCCTCCGTCTTCTGTAGAATTTGCCGAACAGTATGGATGTGGTCTACGGTACTGAAGCCTTTTCGAAAAAGGCTTGTTCTGGCGGCTGAAACTCGTCAAGTCTCTATCCTGGCGAGACGGTTCGTGAACAGCTCGCTGCTTACAGCTTCAATTTACTGGCGTTCGTAATATATACAATCAAAATATGTTGCCTGTATCTATTCCGCTTGTGTGCTACCTATGGATTGACAATGACAATCGCAATGACAACGAATTATCTCGTCATACGATCAGCCGTTTTGTTAAATTGTATTTTTACGCTACCTCGTATATATTTGTAGTATCCAAATGAGTTGTTGGTGGTGATTGGTGGTGTAATTAATCCACCTTTGTATGGTCAAGTTTTTTTATATCTTCGGTCAGTTTTCAAACTCTTGGCTTTATCAAGTCAGGATACATAAAACTTTTTGAACAGACTTGCTTAGAAAATAATAATTTCCAAGGTGATTTAAAATTTGAATTTCGTGTAAAAATAAATAAATAAATCAAATAAGTATTGAAATAATTAAATTAAAGCGCTCACTTGGTAACTGGCTCTATAAATTGGCATCTTCAGTTACGTTTTATGATCAATTTGCTTACATTTTCAACAGATATCAGGTTTTGGAACGGAACATAGTGTCGCCCTTTTGAATCTTGTCCACAGCTGGCATGGGTTCAAACAGAAACTAGGAACGGAACAGCGGCTTTTTAATACGCGGGCTACAGAGGTAAAATCTGCGCGCAAGTATATTGAACATTTTCAAGAGCGCTCGCCTATCTTTTCTATGTCATCTGTAAGATTGTCGTGAGGATGTGGCC
The DNA here is from genome assembly GCA_949629135.1 of Eremobia ochroleuca. NCBI lineage: Eukaryota > Metazoa > Arthropoda > Insecta > Lepidoptera > Noctuidae > Eremobia > Eremobia ochroleuca. The sequence goes on along the minus strand of OX451384.1, from coordinate 13,906,326 downwards.
CAGATATATAAACCCTTGTACAAGTTACAGCCCTCTCTGGTAATCCAGAAATACAACTAAGGACTGATACACTTCATTTATTACTAGCAGCACGCACCAGCTTTGCTCGTTATTTTGTAACAACGAATTGTATTCATGAACATCTTAGTTAAAATATTGTTTGCCAATAACATATGTCTTCTTATAAATAAGCCCGCCAATAATTAGCTCACGCGACTTGAAGAAAAAATTACACTTATACCTACCTACTTATTAACAATTGCGAGTTAACATCACGTTATATGAGTTATGTGCCATTAGCATGTAGATTTTTGGATTAACATTAGATTTTTCTTCAAGGTTTTCTTTTAATTGTGCTGTGGCGCGAATCTACTGGAAATTAATATTGAAAAAAGAAGAATAAAGTTATTTTTTTACACAATATATAACACAAATAACTGTTTACACCTAGGTATTAAATTAAATAAAGGTCATGATGGTCCAGCGCTAAATTTTCGCCTCTGTGACCACCAATGAGGCTTTGTCAATTGATAGTACTTTTTGAGTTTATATTGGAAATGACTGACATCGGTGAAGGAACACCGTGAGGAAACCCGCACATCAATGTCCGTGCCTTCTATCTATGGGATGATGACTTTGCCCTGCAGTGGGAGAATTAAAGGCTGATATCACAATGAATAAATGAAATGACTAACTTGCTGCACAAATAAATAGTACTACAAAAAAAAAACAAACAAAAAATAATATAATATAATATATAAAATAAAACAAACAAAAATATTATTACAGATTAGTTTAATCGAGACAGACAGGACAGCAGCGTCAGCTGTCACAGCCCACCGACAAGAAGGGCATAAAAATGTTACTGGCCAGTAACTGACCGTACATTACAATAAACATATCCACTGAATTAAATATTTTGTACTTTTATTGTAACATCGCAGCTGCGGTGCAATTAAAATCACATTATGCTTTGTGAGGAACGGATTAGATTTCCGGCCGGTCTAGTGCAGATAACAGACTATCAATATTGAGCCTGGATTGTTGTGGTTACGTCGTTGTTTCTAAGTGCATGTACCATATTTAACGATCAACCGTTTAGTTGATTTAAGAGATACTCGTTATTGTGGGATAATTGTTGTATTAAGTCAAGATGTAACCCAAGAAGGTGTTACTTAACGGGAACACAGCGTTCTGTTGAGTACATTGTCACTCAAAGGGAAAAAAATGTGGCTTTGAGTTACAGTGTTAATAATCGGTAATTTTTTTCCCAATTGGTAACACAAAATGGTGTAACTCAACGGGAACAAAGGAAACAAAAAGACACTTAGGCGTCGAAGTACTCGTCCATACCGCTATCATCCGGAAACGTATCGAGAAGACTGGCAGCTTTGCCACGTTGAATGGCAATGCTAATTAATTCCTTAGCCAAAGAATAAGATAGTAACGTGAAAGGTCGCGAGAGATGATATTGCCGGGAATTGTATGGAAGCCGGTACCCGCTTCAATAGGATAAATTATATGACGGCGCGAGCGTGGGCGTTGCGATAACAGGGCCATCACCATCATTTCTTGGTACGGGTTCCATGAGGAAGGGGTGGGTACTCGGGCAAACCAGTAAAACGTAGTTTGAAGCACAAATCACAGTCACTTTTATTCGGTAATTTACAATCACTTTGAGTAGTAAGAAACAAAGGTTTGTGCGGTGAACATGACAGTTCCGATTGTATGTTCTCAACCATCCGGCGTCCGCTCCGCAAGTCGAATGCCGCTTGCTCTCCAATCGGCTCTGTCCACGTGCAGAAAATGGCGCGAAGTTATAGCGCCACCTCACGGCGTTCACTGTACTAACCGATCAACCAATGAGAATTACGTCCCGGTTTGACCAATATTATGAAATCAACCGGAAGTAGTATTTTGATTATTTTGTCGTCTTGATATCGCTTGCGACTACATATATCATTAGAAAGTTGCCCAGTTGTCAGTTGAGTCACAGTTTAGATGTAGTACAACAATTGCAATGGTCTGTGTCTTGATTCCTGGTCCGATCGGAGTAATACAGAGTGGAAGTTGAGAAGAGACAGCGGGGGGGCTACTTTAACCGTTGAAGCTTCAGAAAAACGTTCTTAGAAGACTGTTCTTAACTTCTTGAGTAATTACTAACTGCATCATAGATTTTTTTAATCTAGGGGGGGGGGATTGTGGCTACGTAATAACAGCCGCACTGGTCGATCGATCAGGTTAAGCTACGCTTGCCGCGGTTGGTCCGTGGATGGGTGGCCATTTTCACCCACCAAGACCCCCCCGTGCACGTTAAGCCGTTGGTCCCGGCTGTCATTCGTGGATCTTTGACAGTCGTTACGGGTTGTCAGTAGCCCGAAAGTCTGACACTCAGTCTTACCAAGGGGTGTCGTATTACCCAGTAGCTGGGTTGTGGAGGTTAGACAGGCAGTCGCTCCACGTAAAATACTGGTATTCAGCTGCTTCCGGTTAGACTGGAAGCCGACCCCAACATAGTTGGGAAAAGGCTAGGATAGGAAAAGGCAAATTATGACACGTTCCTTAACTCGCTAGCGTATCAACAAAGATCAAAATATATTTCGATGATGCTCGTACCAAGAGTTTTACGGAGCCCTATCCTACGCAAGATAATCTCGATAAATCGTGTCATCTAGCTACGAGTACCTTAGAAGAGGGAACGGCTCATATGCTCAAAATGTAGTGGTATCGCTATGCTAATATAATATGACAGTCAATATCACGAAATAATCCACTAAATAGGAAGGTTAGCGGTTAGTGGACTACTTGTAGTATTTTGTGGTTGTTGAATTTGTATTCCTTATAATATTTCCCTGTCGAGTGTAGTCTATTCAATTTCTAATTAAACTAATTGTGTTGACTTCAAATCTCTAACACTATTCAATAATATGCACAAATCTTCAAACGTTTTTTTAGAGAGTCTGTAAAGTTGAATAAACTTTCTTTCGCTTATATTTTTCAATTAGTATCCGACATGAATTCATGAATTTTGGCTTGATATTCACGTTTTTCACGTCGTTGATCTTCAAATTCCGCAGGCACTAGCTTGTTCCATGCTAAATGAGCTCTTCCAGACATTATTTTGACTTTAATGGTTTCAAAAACTGTCTCACGGCAGGGTAGTTACGCGTAGTGACACAGTATTTGATTTTTCTGAGTACCCACGGACCTTAATAATGTGTAATACTAATGGATAATGTATAAATAACCTAATTCGTCAGGTTAATTGTAAGTCCGAGTGTCGAAGGACAATCATTAGTGTTTATACTTTGTTTAAATGTGTTCTCATGTAAGTGAAATGTAAATTTCTTTATGAGAATTAAATGTCTTTAACCAGAAAAACTGATTACGAACAGAATTGAGAGGGGCCCGTGGCTAAATAATAACAGCCGCACAGGTCGATCGATCATGCTAAGCTACGCTTGCCGCGGTTGGTCTGTGGATGGGTGACCATCTTTACATACCGAGACCCCTCCGCGCCTGGGAAAGCACGTTAAGCCGTTGATCCCGGCTGTCACTCGTAGATCTTTAACAGTCGTTACGGGTACTCAGAAGCCCGAAAGTCTGACAACCAGTCTTACCTAGGGGTATCGTATTACCCAGTAACTGGGTTGTGGAGGTCAGATAGGCAGTTGCTCCATGTAAAATACTGGTATTCAGCTGCATCCTGTTAGACTGGAAGCCGACCCCAACATAGTTGGGAAAAGGCTAGGCAGAAGAGAATGGATTCAAAAACGTATCTATTTTGTTGTTATTTAGATATTAATGACCGTCTATTTGGTGCTTGTTAACAATTTTTAATGTAAATATGTTTCACACCTTAAAATGTAAAAACTGTACGTTTAACGTGTACCACAATCCTTTGTTTTGAGTAAATAAATAAATAAATAAAAATAAAATACTAGTGAGCTACGTAACTACTATCGCAAGCATATTATTCGATAGCTTCTGTCAAATTAGTGACTCATGGTGCTGTCTTGTATGGCGAAAGCTGAAAAACGTTAGTGACTATCGAATAGGTTACGTTAGGTTTCTTACTTATTGAAATCTATAGTGCTCATGGTACGAATTTTAATTCTTTCTGTGACCGCTAGGGGCGCTGTACAATATTTAATGTACATATATGTTTATCATTTACGGAGACTTGCGAGTTTTTACTGCGTAAACTCATGGTAGAGCATAAACGCAAAAACTTAGCGAGTTCACAGACAAAGAATGACTGGATAGTTATAAAATAGTGGGATGATAAAAAGCAGACTTAATTAAATTGATTTCAAGCATTTTTTAAGTACTTCAACTGTTTGAAAATTCTATCTTTGTCGACTATCATATGGGCACCTCTATATACATATTTTATAATCATTTATACTTCATTGGAGTTCAAGGAATACTTTTCCTCTCATTTTTACGCTTAATAACTGCCTGTTTTTCAAGCCACTTTCGACGCCATGTTTTGTTTTTAAATAAAATATGATAGAAATTATGTAGTAGTGTCAAAGAAACGTTTAACACTGACATGTGTTCAGTCCTAATTTAAAATTTTATCAATAGCTACTGTCGCATACACTACATTTGTGCGCGCGCTCCATCTGCCTGCAGCTCTGTAGTCTGAGTTGAGAGTAGTCTGCTGTTAGTGTTTCGTTATAAAGTCTAACGGGGTGTAACGGTAGGTCTTAGGTATTTTCCGTTCCCAGCAATAGAGGGCAATGTGTACAACAAAGGCCTTCAATACAAATACTATTTTTAAATCACTAAACCGCCCAGTTAGTCTTCGAACTCAGCAACTAAGAAGTTCTTTTTAAATTATTTTCACATATTTCCGTAGATGTCGCTGTTACTCGTACTACTAACTGCCGATAAACTGTTATGCCGTTTGGCAGATTTTATGTATGCTATTGCTAATACAGATTTTGATTATACATCGTGTAACGGAAGGGGGGTATCAACCCTGAAGGAGGTGAATTTGCTCATGAAACTCAACAACTTTCCCCAAAGAACATAGGTCGAAATATGAAAAAAAAATTTGGCCCTCCCATAGTAAATCAATCAGCTGGTAGTCAGTTTTGTAAGGGAGGGCCAATTTTTTTTTTCATATTTCGACCTATGTTCTTTGGGGAAAGTTGTTGAGTTTCATGAGCTCATTCACCTCCTTCAGGGTTGATACCCCCCTTCCGTTACACGCTGTATAAATAAAAAAAATAAAATAAAAAACTAACCGTAACTGACCAAGGCGTTTTGTAGGCCTTGTAGTGCAGTGCGTCATTATGCTTTCGTAGATTTTTATGTTTGCTCTCGTTTTTGTGGCACATATTTTCAAACATAAGCCATCAAATTTTTTTCTTTGGACGTCACTTTTCCGGCCACACTGTATATGTATTTCCATATATTAGGCAGTCCCAAGCAAACTTGTGCGTAAACTTTGCTATTTTTCTCGAAAAGGAAGGAGCCCATTTTAATCATATTCAGCACTAATTATAGGTATTCTCCTTTGAGTTCAATGCAGCTTTCCCAACGCTTAGGAAAGGCTATCTGCATGACATTTGCCTTCTTGATCTCTTTTCAATGCCTTGCAATCTAAGCCTTCTTTCAATTCCGAAAGATCCTTAAACTGTCTGCCAGCGAATGTCCTCTTTAACTGACGAAAGCAACCATAATCACTTGGACTTAAGTCAGGTGAATACGGTGGGAGAGCCCATCGTTGAATCTCTTTCGCCTCCAACCAGTCGCTTACTTGACAATTTCTGTGAGGTTTGGCATTATCATCACGTAGCCATACTATGTCCCTCTTACTACTATGCCAAATATCAATGATATTTTCAAGGAAAGTCAAATAAGGCTAAGAGTTGATAGTAACAGATGCCACTGATGTCCAACGCTAGTATCATCATATTATGCTTCTTGCCATGTCTTTATGCAACTGCTACTTGTTTCAGCCTCTCACTTCTTCTTTTCCTGCCTGGTCTTTTTCAAGTGGCTTGAACAAACTTATCCATGCTTCGGCAATTGCAACTGTGTGTTGCAAGCGACTTTTCTGCTGATTAAATATGTTTTCATGTTGGTATCCCAGTATGAGCCGAAAAGGAGACTAAGGACCAACATCTTGATTTAGACAAGGTTTGTTCGATTAGAGTTTCAGGGTCAGAAGCCTAGTCACTACCCCGATGCTCTTTGATACGTCATCATTTCCTTGTGTGGAATAGGCTACAAAGTAATACCCATTTACAGTAAAAGAAAAGTAAACTTATAGCTGTTTCAATAAAAATATACCTAATAAAAACGTCAATAGTTTGCATTTAGTGCCAAGCGTTATGTTGTTTAGTCTATGGTCATGTTGTTTGGTCCATAATTTTTGAATATGATGGAACTGCATCACCACCGACCCCAAGCAGGCTTAAAAGTGCCTGCGTTCACTCATAGATGGCGTTATTATAAAGAAACTAAACAAGTTCAGTCATGTTGTTCATTCATAATTAGTATATTTTCTAAAAAATGCAGTAGGTATTTCTTTTTGCGGAAGTAAGTATTCATATTTTTTTAATTATTAAGTTTGGTTGTTTCCGGTCCCTTACCTACTAAAATAATTGTCAAAATGTGAAAGTGAAAGTTCTTGCCAGAAATAACTTGCTAGGCCGCCTAATATGCGAATAAATAGAAGGACGCTTTGCTTTTTCTCTGGTATATATACTTGTCCAGTATGAAACCGTTTTGCCCAAGCTAAACTAGTGGATACAACAAGAAACGAGACGTACCGGATTATTAGTGGTTCCTATAAACCGACCCCAGAACGAATACTGTATCCAGTGATTGGCATTGTGCCTCCAAACATTTGTAAGACCACAGTCCTAGAACTAAGCACATCACCCAATGCAGAAATACTATTTCAGTGTTCCAGAGGCTAAAAAGCTAGAAAATGATACGTGGGTCCAGCTAGTCCAGCCAAAAGGTAGGAACGCCTCCACAGGAAGGTGTAATCTACGGCGGGAGCTATGTAAACCCCCTGATAATTTTAACAGACCATCTGAGAACCTTCACTTGGGAATGCGTTACCAATGCCGACTTGGAAATCTATAAATAGAATTCGAACCCTAGTCGGCCGGAACAAAGACGATCTCATAAGATGGGGTTCATGAACGGCTCCAAGTGCGTATGCGACATCTCCCAACAGACAATGGCCCACCATGCATCTTGCGCCGTATGCCTTGTCACCTCTCATGTGCATTTGGTGATCTTATGACTGCGTCAATGAGCGCAGTTTGCGCTGCTGAATTTTGAGCCAAACGTGTTATTACATTTTGCCATCGATACGCTAAAAAGAACACAAAGGCTCACGAACTATACAATAAAACTACGATGTAAACGCACAATATTTTTTAATAAATTACCTAATGATTATTACATTAATACATATTTTGATGGATTAAACTACAAATACGAAAAACTTGAAATGATCAAGTGCTCCTTAACTGCGTAACTCTTCACTTGTTATATTTAGGTGATTAAAAAGCTTTCACTATGCTCACCTACTAATGTCACAACGCACAACGTAGTCGACACAAACTCTAGATGAAATTTATGCCAAATATTTTGTTTACATCAATAATGAATGATTATGTTAAAATAATAAAAAATACTTAATTAATACACATATTATAATATTCCACAACTTTCACACAACGCCATCTAGTTCCAAACTAAGCAGAGCTTTTGCTATGAGTACTAGACAACTGATAAACATACATATATATTTCTAAATACATACATAATAATATTATACATAAATTACACCCAGACAAAGAACAAAATTAAATGATCGTGCTCATCACATATCACTAGCGAACACTCGGAATAAATATTCCTTGAAATTTGAATCTGTCTGAAGGTGACAATGATTTGACAGATGTTCAAAACTACTTACATAAATAACATTTAGTACACAGATATGTTTGCTACTCATCTCAATGAGATAGTAAAATTCTACTGAATGTAATACTAGACTAGAAATCTAAATGCATAAAGCTCTGAACAAACTGAAGCGAGCGAGCGAGCGGGATGCGGGACGTGACTACGTGTCTCGGTTCTTTTAAGGGCGAAGCGCCTGGGTAACCCGCGAAATTATTTTTAAGGGCAAAGCGCCTGGGTAACCCGCGTAATAACTTTTTTTAATGTTTTTTTTCAATTGGAGGTCAGTGTCATGTTGAATGATGATTAAAATATGATTCGCGCGCGTAACAAATATAACTTTACAGAAATATAATCGTTAAAATCATCAATACAACCCTGTAAGTTCATAAAATCCTATTGTTATGACTCATCTGCCTAGCCTTTCCCCAACTATGTTGGGGTCGGCTTCCAGTCTAGCCGGATGCCGCTGAATACCAGTATTTTACATGGAGCGACTGCCTATCTGACCTCCACAACCCAGTTACTGGGTAATACGGTACCCCTTGGTAAGACTGGTCGTCAGTCGTTACGGGTCGTCAGTAGCCCGAAAGGGGCTACTGACGACCCGTAACGACTGTCAAGACAATGACAGCCGGGACCAACGGCTTAACGTGCTTTCCGAGGCACGGAGGGGTCTTGATATATGAAGATGGTCACCCATCCACGAACCAACCGCGGCAAGCGTAGCTTAACCTGATCGATCGACCCGTGCGGCTGTTATTACTTAGCCACAAGCCCCTATTGTATGACTATTTAATGATTATAATTCTGTAAATACATCGTTACTTGTTACGTTCTTGAATCATATTTTATCATATTAGTACAACCTGTCACTGACCTTCAAATTGCAAAGATCGTATGAAATTTAAAAAAAAAAAAACAATCTTAATGACTAGGAAGTCACAAGACTATTCGCGCCCGTTTGAACACCTCCATACATGTTAGTAGACACAATGGCGCTCGCTTTAGTTTGGCCAGAGGTAATGACCCATTTAATAATTAAAATAATATTTACTTTTACACTAAGCTACTTGTAATAATATAAGGAACTGTGCCAAATTTTCTTCGATGAGGTTACAAGTTTTTATTATTTCATAATAATTTAGTAGGTACATTATTATTGCTTAAAAGTGCATTTGGCATCATTTTTTTTTCAATGTTTTATTATTTATTAATCAGTGCATTTTTTTTTTGTTTTAGTCTCTTATTGTATCTAAATAATTATTCTTGGTATTCATAATTAAATGCATATATTAGCTTTGGTGTCTCTGTTCATATTCGAAGGCTATTTCTAATAAAATCCGCATTTCTGAAAAAAATATTCTATGTTGTACTTGCCTGCTTACTTCTTACATAATATATTTAAGCGTATAATTAAGCGTATCGCATATTGTAGTAATTATACAACATCAAAAACCTTCGAATAAATAGTATCTCTATCTAATACTTATAACCTTAGTGTAAATTACGAATCTAAAACTATGACCAGCTGAGGAATTAAACGTTTTCCTTATTTCTCCATATCATGTAGGGGTACTTTACGTTAAGTTTGGTCACCTATTATAGCCCAGTCAAATAAGGAGAACGGTTTAGTGGAAACTCGGAATGTAAGACAGTAAGCTGATTTTTTCATAGTTTATTTACAACGTGTAACTAAATTGATGCACCTAAAGTAGTTTGTTCAGAATAGTTCACTGAATTAATTAATTTAGTTTTTAATAGAGGTTTTTTTAAATCCCCAAATATAATGAAAACTACGTAAGTTACAGTCACACTTCCTCTGTACAGTCAAAACAAACCAAAATGGACAAAATATCTATTTCGCTGGACCCTTATATGTGTGGGACTGTGTGCGTGCTTAGATTTATAATGTGACCACGATTTTCTCCGACATCCAGTATAACTAATTTTAGCGAAAATTCAGTGTAAATGATCATAGCATTTACATTCTACTTGGAGTGTTTGGTGGTGTACGTTAATTCCAGGACATTCTGTATAAACAAAATCAATCTAGTTGTTAGTTTAAGTGACTAGAATTAATTCTATTATCTCGTGAATTTCGACGTACAAAAGTGCCTTTTATGTGCTTATTTGAAATAAATTATTTGACTTTGACCTTCAAAACTAAACTCTCTGTCACAAAACTCAAATACAAACTTTTAAAATACACTTTTTTTTTCAAATTACATGTTTTGTGTTTAATACTTGTACACAATTGATGTGCATATCATTACAATTTCTGTCATATTATCAAACATTCTCGAGACATGTCGCATAATATGCGTTATGGTCTATACAGAGATGAACGCAATGCACGCATTTCATAAGTATTGATTTAAATTATGCAGTATATGGAATCTTCGCACACGAAATCTTGTGAAATGCAACTCTTATATCAAAAGTATTAACAAAAGTTTCAAAAGCTAGTTTCGCTCTTGACATGGTAGAATACTTATTTGACTGGGCTGCTATATATATATTTTTACGCAGTAAACTGCATTTTAATCATATTCCATATCTACGTTGCCGTAATACCAACGTTTTTTTTATTTTGTTTTTAATTCCACAGCTGCATTTATGGTACCTACGTGCGTGCATGTTTGCTATGTAATATACGTACAAACTTATATGTATATTTTATTGGTGTGTCACGTGTGGTGAACTTAAATGATAATTGGGTCTACTGTCTGTAATAACGGGGCAATGGATAATGATTCATCATCTGCCTAGCCTTTTCCCAACTATGTATGTTGGGGTCAGCATCCAGTCTAACCGAATGCAGTTGAGTACCAGTATTTTACATGGAGTGACTAAATATCTGACCTGCACAACCCAGTTACTGGGTAATACGGAACCTCTTGGTAAGACTGGTTTTCAGACTGACTGACGACCCGTAACGACTGTCAAAGATCAACGAATGACAGCCGGGACCAACGGTTTAACGTGCTTTCCGAGGCACGGAAGGGTCTTGGTATGTGAAGATGGTCACCCATCCACGGACCAGCCGCGGCAAGCGTAGCTTAACCTGATCGATCGACCCGTGCGGCTGTTATTACTTAGCCACAAGCCCCTATTGAATGACCATAGTCAGTTTGCTAGTATGGTGACACAAAATGTAGTTATTGCACTTCTATTACTTCACATTTCACGACTGCTTGACGGACATCAAGGAATCGTGTAATTGGGCCCCAATTCAGTATGGTAATTCCCCGTGAAATCTTACCACGTGCAAACCATGCCAATATCATGTCTTGTAGTAACCCCATAGAGAATATAACCACTAGAGAGCGTATGGGCCGATTTCTTCGAAGCACACGACTCACTACTGCGGGCCGGGGGATGAGGAAGAACGCGCGGCTGCAATTGGTCAGTTCAAGGTTAAGTTGCATCGTTAGGGCTGCTTTACTTCATTAAGAGAAAATAGTCGATATCGATAAAATGGATTTTAACATTATAATAAATACTAAATCAAAATCATAGAAATAATATTTAATCAAAATCAATCAATTACAAAAAAAAATCCCGGAAATGGACTGATCGGCCCCGGTCGGGGACAGAAATAACTAAAAAATCCCGGCAAATACAAAAAAAAAAAAAAAACTGACGAACTGAAAACCGAGGAGGTTCTCAGTTCGTCGGTATTTCTGTTTTGAAGTCGGTTAATAGTAGATAGTTATTTTATTAAAGTATGTGAATTGAATAAAAAATGTATTCATTTTATTTTTCTCGATATCAACTTTCAGCTATTAAAGATAACAGCACTATTTTTTACGATAAACATACAAAAGGAAAGAAAGGGATAGAAGCATTAGAATTGTCTAATACAAGGACGAGACTTTTCCAAAAGACATCAACGCGCGACTCAAAAAGTGTGCTCGTTTACCCAGCCACCATTTTAAATAGACCCCTGCAGTGGCTTATAATCTGATTAAATCAAAAATAATTTTTCGTAATGTTTATGTACCGATGAAAAGTTATGTCATCCTTTTTGTAACTAGATGTCTAAGAATGTTTCCCACACCACTTCACCGCGCATAAAGGCATTTTGATGCGTTATAATTGGATAAACGTTATAAAAAAAATTATATTAATTTAGCGTGCACGCAGGTCTAACACTTGGACACAACTAAAATTGCTACTAGTACCGTAGCCTATACATAGGCGACAAAATACTAATAGTTTTCGTGCGTCGGGGCACTGTATACGCAGTCAAGTGGTTATAATAGTCTTTGAGTAACCCCTATAACGGCAAGGAATCGAAATGACAACCGTACGGACAACGTAGATTTTGACAGTTCAAATCACGCCAACGTCGCGTTCATTTCGCGGAGTTTCGTTCGTTGTGTCATACCGAATACGTTAATAGCAGATGTCGTGATTAACGAATACGTTAATAGCAGATGTCGTGATTAATTGAAAAGGAATTGCCGTGGTTTCGAAGTAAGGAATGATTAAGTGGTCATACTGAATAAGGGCTCTGACGTTAATTCAGTCAGTATCGAGTGGTATCGGTTCAGTTAGATCAAACTCATTTGAAAGTGCATTGAACTATTACTTAATTATCATTAATAAATGACACGATCCTCGTCAAAACATCTAATAATATTTCACTATTCTAGCGCTTTTTGCTAATTAACGATATAATATTTTTTATGCTTTCCATCAAACCACATCGGTATTTTGTTTTATTTAGGTCCTGTTTCCGAAGGATTGATCAAGTACATGAAAAGATTTATGGACATTATATTTGACCCACAAATCCTCATAACCATTACCCACTCATTCTTTATCCCAATTTATTTGGTTTCAAAACTTTTGTTAATTACCTGGTGTATTTGCTAATAAGATAACTTCATATCTTAAAAACCAGTTCTACTTAATAAACACATTTATCTAGAATTTAAAATAAACAACTCATGTTTAATACTAAAGTTCTTATTCCTTAAAATTTTCTATACAACATATTACAAATTCAAATTTAGGATGATGGAACGCTGAAATAGCAATTTCAAGAATATTCTCACTACTAATTTCCAATGACCCTATTAGACAGCCTTTAAGCGCGCCTTAAGGTGGTTTCAAATTGGGCCGGGGCTGCCTTGAAGCGGCTTCTGCCCAATCTAGGGGGTCCAAACGCCTCCTGCCGGAGGCTCTACGCAGGTGTCGTGCGGTCCATGGCCCTTTACGGGGCACCGGTACGGGCGCGTACTTTGAGGCGGGGATCAGCCCGCCGGGTGAACGCGTCCCAGAGGGTCATGGCCGTCCGGTTAGTCCGGAGCCGCATGGTCTCCGGTGAGGCGACGAGCTTCCTTGCCGGATTACAGTGGCGCAAGGAGGCAAAACGCTGGGGCGTAACTCCGCTGCCGCGAGAAATCGCGGCACAGCGGACAGAGCTCCGGCGGGATCTCATGGCAACATGGAGTGTACGTCTGTCGTAACCCAGTGCTGGGCACGCCACAATTGCGGCGATAAGTCCCCTCTTTGAGGAGTGGCTAGACAGGCGCCCTCTTTTTCTGCCTGACGCAGGTCCTTACCGGACACGGCTGCTTCAGGAGGTTCCTGTTCTGTATAAGGCGCGAGGAAACGCCCGGGTGTCACCATTGTGTGGATCGCCCGGGGGACACGGTGGAGATCTGCCCGGCTTGGGCGGAGCACCGCCGCGTCCTCACGGCGGCGATCGGCGGCGGCGATCTCTCACGTCTGGTCCTGCTCCAGGTCATGGTACGGAGCGAGAGTGCATGGGATCACCTCCTTCTGCGAAGCAGTAATGCTTGCGAAGGAGGAAGCGGAACGCGTGAGGGAGAAGCAATCTTTGCACCCTTACGGCCCTAGTCGCAGACGCCCTGGGCGTTGGGAATCAAGAGCCGACTCCCGGCCACCGTAGGCGTGGGCTTGCGGACGGCGAGCAAAGGGCAGTTCGCCGTCCGGCAAGGACCAGGCTCGTCGACGGCGCGTTGTGTTCCACGCGCGACTCAAAGAGATGTCAGCAGTAACTGATGGGGTCCAATAGGGCCGATGCCTGCCATGGTCGCGGGTTGTTCGAAAGAGTTACCGTGGCCCTGGGCACAGGCAACTGCAGGAACACAGGTGGGTTTTAGTCAGTAAAAGTCTGACACACCCTCCTACTCCGCCCAGAGCGGGAGAAGTTATTTGATAATAATTTTCCAACAAAAAAAGGTGCTTTCAAATTAGCCGCAAACTTCCGAGCGACAACAACTACAACCCTTACAATTTCATACTGATTAAAATCGCGCGATTCATAGCTTCTATTTTGTTGGCGCTCTTAATCGGCAGATTCGCGAAACAAATGTTACTTATGTCTGTAGCACAATTACATGTATGCACAATTGCATGTGTATTTGGCTTGAAGGGCAAAATGTTTTAGCGATATAAAAAAGCGGGTATATGGAATTAATCAGATTATACAGTAGGGCCAATAAATATAAATATGTTTTAAAGTTGATAAAGGTCGACGCCGTTGTTAGGTATTTTTGTGGTTGTTGAAGACTGACGCACGTTGGCGCCGGTCTTCTCCGCGGATCACACATGCGTGAAACTGGCGTGGACAGCATCTTCTTGGGAGATCTGGGTGCCGGAGGTGAAGTACTGAAACATAGAAAATGCAAGTAGGCATTACTAGAAAAAAACAAAACGAGGATATTTGTTTTTGTTTTTTTTTAGAAAAACCCAATAAAAATGTTCCCGACCTAGGGATCGAACCCACGTCACGACTTAGCGGTCACGTTTGTAAACAATCAAAACTGTAAAAAGTCGAGGTAGGTGGCAAAAAAGAATAACTTATGAAATAAAAAGTCATTAGGTATATTTTTTGTTTCAATGCACACTAATGGACTATCACAGCCACGTGGGTAGTGTATATTAGAAAGCAAAAACATTCTTAAGCATTGGGTCGTGAGCCATGTATAACAAAAACATTATTGGGTTATGGTTAACGCACACAGTGAAGTAATAAAGTGGAATAATTGGATGGAACATGTAACTTTTGGGTATGTTCAGTGAGTAGTAGTTGGTAAAAGTTTGAAGTGTTTGCTGCGTATAGTTGCTTAATTTACAAGCCAAGCGCAGCCTGTACACAACTAAACTTCCTCGGAAAATTTCATTAGAGTAATACTCAATCTACGAGTCAAGTGAGACTAATTTCATAGCTATTATAAAACTTGAAGAATGCATTTGATATACTATGCGTCTTAATACCGGGGTAATCCAGCAGGCAGTTCTTGACATGTGAATATTATTTAGATTAATTCATTCTAAAATCACAACCTAACTTATTATTATTGGCTGTCTGTTGATAGCCACTATCGCTGTTCCTATTGTAAATGGTTTGCTGGGCTGACTATGCCAACCAACCTCAATGAATATTTTAAAAGAGAGATGAGAAGTCAATCATTATTTCATCATTTGAATAGAGATTCACCGATGACTAGCAGTATTTTTGTAAATAGTGATTTTATTCTTATAATATATTTTTCAACACATTTTCTCGCTAACATTGGCTGTTATTGTATTAAAAGCAATACACTGCTTTTAGGTTCATAATGCAGTGTTTTGAACACGCGTGCCTTTTACTTTGCATCTCCGCTCTAGAGCTGGAAAGTAACAGATAACTATATACTAGTCACACCTAGTCAAAGACGTGCGATTTATAAGAAAAATCTCACCAAATAGCTTTCAAGCTTTATAAAGCAAAAAAAAAAATGCAAGTATATAAACTGGTGCAGTAAATAAAAAATTAAAATGATGCATATGTGCAGACGGATGGTCGACTACGTTGTTTTACATAACCGCTAGCCGTTTTACAAAACAGCTCCGTTATGGAAAACTGCTGACTGACGTTTAGCAATTTTTCATAATTACTGAACTGTAACAAGCAGAATAATAATTGCATAAACGTTTTGCGTTTATCAATGCAGCAATTGCATAAATCATTCTGCTTAAAATTTAAACGTCGGTAGCAGTTTTGTAAAACGTAACGCAATGGCAATCCAGCTGAACATTGTTCAGTTATGTTACATAACGGGCCTGTTTTGTAAAACAACTAGCGGTTTTGTAAAACAGTGAATTCGACATTCTATCTGCGACACACGTTTTTCATCAAATTATTTACTTTTGTAAACAAATTAATATTATTTTCTGTTACAAAAAATAACTCATCTACTCAATCTAGGGATATTTTAGTTATTCATGTATTGAAAAGAAACTGCTTAGAAAATCTTATAGCATACTTATATCAAAATGCGCAGTATTTTATACCATAATAGGAAATTAAATAAAATCTAGCTTCAAAAATAGCTTTTTTATAGAAATAAAAAAAGATTAAAAAGATACAAAAAAAAACGTACTTTACTGATTCTAATAAAGAATTAAAATTTAATGAAACATTAAAAATCTGTAAACGCACCTCGGATGTCAATTACGATTATTCATACCAAAATAAAAAATGTATTAGTAAAAAAATACTGTTTAATATATTAATTAATTCTAATATATTTTTATTCGACGCCGCTTAATTTTTTCATTGAGGTACAAAATGCAAGCGATAGCCATCAAAATCAAAGGAAAAAAAAAATACTTAAAAGATTTCATACATTGGAAGAACAGCAAAAATGCCTAGTCATTTTTTGAGATTGCATCTTTGGCTGAAGTATTTCAATGAACTGCCAAACAATTACAAAGCTTATTACGCTGTGGAGTACATATTCCATGTTAAAAAGTATGGTTAAAATACAAAGCTTATTACGCTGTGGAGTACCTATTACATGTTAAAAAGTATGGTTGGAACCAAAAATGGTGTTGACATAGAAGTAATGGTTTTCGCTATTTATTTCACCGTAAGTGTGTTGAAAGTCGTCGTTTTATATTTGTGTGCATTGGCACTCAAGGCGAGATTGCAGCCCTAATTCTATAATACTAATCCTATGATAATATACAGTTGTTTGTTATCCTGGGTACCGGGTGACTCCGCAAGTCTTAGCTTATACTATTACCTATATATAATCAAGCGCTGGATGTGCGACGACACATGCACAGTGATGTGTTTATCTAAAGATCACCATCGTGTGTAAGTATTTTAATAAGCCATCGCTGGTGAGCACCTTATTAAACTATTTCCTCTAACTTTGAGTCTTACCACTAGGGTTATATGAAAACAGCAGCTTTTTCCTCAGTTTTTTTTTAGTTTTTCTGAGATTAAAAGAGAAGACCGAAAAGATTTCTTTACACGTAGTTTGAAAATAGATAGTGACAAGAAACATCACAATAGTGATTTCAAACTTACAATCGTAAAATATTTAATACTTTATATTTTATTGTTTGCATAGTATATGAAATATGTAAGTCAATAAAGAGGTTTGATTGACATAATTATACTTTCAGTAATAACAAATCGTAGCGCAAACACAGTTCAGTTACTTGATTATATTTACAGGCATGTTTCATGGTATGTAATTATTACTGTTAGGGCTGATTTTTCGATCAACTGGTCATTTTTGTTCGTGAAATAAAATTGTCGTCTGACAGATTTTGCACGGAAGAACTGACAAAAATTCAAAATTATTATTCCTCTGATAAAATTATCTGGGATTGGAATAATCAGCCCTAAAATGAATAACGTAATAAACGATGCGGAAGGGACACAATTACAAATTTTAATCATGGATACTGATATTTGTAGGTATAGGATAGTTGGCAAAAACACGTGGCGGTTATAAATAATAACTTACGTCGATAATACTGTTTAATAATAGATCTTGCGATGGATATTTCCCAACATTTCCCTTCCTAGTAGAAAGTCATTGTACTAAACATAAAAGAAAAACAAATTAATGTTACATCATTATCCTATTATTTTTATCAGCAAAACCAAGTACTTATATTCATTTATCTGGTATGTATTATTATTATTTTATAAATTTTAACGCGTAATTCGGCACACCAAATTATCCCGATTGCAGTGATTTATGATTAATAATTGCCAGTTGGATTATCCTCTTCATGCAAATAATAATTTTCCATTTCTGTGTTTTTATAATATTATGGCAATTAGCCATTCATCTTCATCATTTACATCATTTCAACGGAAATACGCCTACAGCTGGACGTCATAGACTTCTCACAAGCTTCGCCACACTGACGGTTCTGTGCATCTCGCATTCAGCGGATTTCCGCGGCCTTCAATTTTCCATTCAAACGAACTAATAATATAATGGTTTCGTTACCAAACTGGATTTAAATAAATGTTCATTTAAACAGTTTATCGCGATTATGAATTGATTAGTCTTTCAGGTTTTCGATATATTAGTAGATTCATTCGGATTTCTCTTAAACTTTCAAAGTGATCAAAGTGGAATACAAAAACCCTTAACACAAGTGCGAAATACTTGTATCATTCATATTGTTTTAATGAGAAACATCAGGTAAATATTATAAGTCAGCATCCGCAATGTAATTTTGTATTTGTTAACCCTATGCGTTTAAATCTCCTTTTCATTTAAATCGCATATGATACCCATAGTTAATATTACATTCTATTTGTAAATATTATTATGCAGAATGTGGCAATATTGCTTAAGCGAGACATAACACAAATAATTGTTGCTTTTTGAAGCCTTGTTTAGCTTAGTATGATATTTATTATTCCAATAGTGAAACTTCAACTCCGTGGCATCCTTTTTGTTAAAAATCTTGTGTGAGCGGTTGAAATATTGTCTAGATTAGACGAACCAATTGCTATCTTGAGTACCTATGCAGGTTTTTAGAGACATTGTATTTCTTAAATAAATATTATTATTGGAATTCAAAACGTATTGGGTTAATCTTAAAGATAAGCGTCTCAAAATCCAGCGGTCCCGCACATCACGCCGCTCAAAATCATATTTTTTTACTACTTCTTTAATCTGACAACGTTCGGTAGGTAATCTATATTCAAAGTGTTCTGCCGTAAACAGTGAGCAATTTATCAAATACTTACTCCTGCGAAAGCCGCTCCATTCCACCCGAGGCGTTCGTGATCACTTTGCGTGCGTTGCGGCGGGGTCTTGCGCTCGGAGCGGGAAGCGAGGCGAGCTTTGGCCCGAAGCGCGGCCCGCAGCGGCACATTGGCCCGCGCCGCCTCCGCACGACCGTGCTGGCAGAATTCGACCAATGCGACCCCCAGAGCCAGGGCCAGACCTCCCACTAACACGTAGAATATACCCGCCACTTGGCTCAGCGTCATTTCTGTTATAGTTGCCTCCTTGAAATAAAAACAGGAATCACAAACAGTGCGTTGAGAGAACTGAACGAAAAAAAAAAAATGCAATAAGTATTCTGATTTAACTACCCAAATCCTTAATGTTGATGGTTAGTTGGGACTTTAATTATTGTTTTTAAATTCAAAGTAAATTCCTTCTATTTTAGTTACACACACAGAAAGCAATAAATACACAATTTATCAAACAAAGGACAAAATTACGTGTAGGTACTTTAAATGTAAAATCTCACCTCGTCTTTGATCACTTCACAATCTGGCTTCTTGTTATAAGTAGCCCATTTGCGCCAAAGCTTAGTTATTACGTCGTCCTTTTTCAAATTTACTATCGCCAAGTTTATTGCTTCCCTGGAAAGTAGTCCAAAACTTTAGTCTAAAATATGCTATAATAACCGTACGTTTTACCCACTCCCAAATCTAAACCGACCTAACGATATTGACTAGCAATTCAATCAAATAAGAAAATAAAACAGACGATAAAAGAAAATGAGTACGGTTTTCCTTTTTGGAATTTTTTATTACTTGATAGTAGTTAATAACCGAAGTTAAATATGAATCCGTATAACTGATTATTGAAATCTTAATAAGTAAGTTGGAAATTGATCGTAGCAGTCGACAATGTCCTTGAAAACAAGCGAATAATATTGAGCCTCGTCATGACTAGGTAAAACTACAGAGCGGTGTTACAATCACGAATAATAAAATTATTATTTCATGATGACTTAGAGCAAACAGTTGAAACATTCAAAGCCATTTCGGCAAACGAATTCTCTTCGTTCAATAAACTCGGCCGGTATCTCCTCAATAGCGGCGTGCCATAAACCCGACGTATCATATAAAACGTAAATTTTAACTTGTTGTCAAAAATCACGTCCGCCAAATCGCATACCATAAAAATGGGTAATATAAATTCGAAAAGCGGAGTGCACCGCCTTCCCAACTGACGGGGTACCATGTAAATTTACGACTTTTCAGTATTCCGCCGGGAATTACCGTATAGAGCTGAGATTTCAGATAGATAGTAGGAGCTCTTGTCTGTACGGAAATTTACACAGAGTTTGTGTTCATCCCCTGGCGTACGTATCATAGTGTCGTTTATATTTATTTTTCCGTCCAGACGTTGGTAGTGAACGCTCGCAAACGTATCGTTTATTTATTGACTGGAATGGAATCTTATAAGCGTCCCTGTTCAAATAAGTTGGTTTATTACTTCTTCATACTCAAAGTGTATTTCATATTACATTGAGGTAAAATCAACAATATCGTTATTGTTAAGTAAGCCTATGAAAAATGTTTGTTCTTATTTTATGTTCAATATTTGATTATAAAAACTTTATAAATATCTGACAAACTCGTCATATATTTACTTACTCGTACATGTGTCTCAGTCACAAAGTTTTAAAATTACTTGTGAATTTCTAATATTCATATTTTGGTTATAGTACCTATCGACTTTAGGATTAAGGTGACAAATACTCTAAATTTGAAGAAATGTTGCACTTGTTACTTGAGATTGGTCGTCGACCATGATTCATAACTCATAATCAGCCTACAATGTTCCCACTTCTGCCACTGAATATGTGAATAATAAAATATTTCATATTTTTTATGCTCTTTTTAATGGTTAAAGTCATTTTGGAAAAAAAATATTAGAAATATGTGAAAACTGCAAACCATCATTTTGTGGTACGAACTTTGAGGGTGATTTTCACGCCTTTAAAACGTTTGTTAGCAAAAAAGAAAAATACGTATCTCATCATTTTTCATGTAAATTATTATAGTAAAGCCGCAACTAAATCGGTGAGGGACACCTCGCGAGGTTTCCTTGTTAGCCACAAACCACTCAGATAGATCCTACATATAGAAGGTATAAAAGAAGCTATAAAATCACTAGGTATCTATGTTATTTTAACAGTACCAGTTAATTTACTGTCAATTTGGTCCGTTATTAAAGAATATTCAGCCTATTGAAAACTGACTAAGCTAATCTGGAACGCCGAAGAAATTATAATTTTGATATCACCTGAAAATCAATCACGGTTATTGAACGTTGAATCAGATTGGATGCAAATGATCAATTAATTAAAGTAACTATTCGATGTTTGAAAACAAGTCGACGCTTTACAAGTTTGAGACACTGGTCGTAATTGGCTTTTTACCTTTACCTATTAAAATTGATTTATGTAAAGAAAATTGCGATAATACGTTACCTGAGAGGCGATCCCTTCGCCGTAGCAATAGCGAAGTTAACGTGCTTATATCGACAAACACGCGACGGGCCACACGCCTCGCCATCATCAGAATAAGTTGATATAGCTTCCTCATTTAAAACAGGATCCTTCACAAAGTTATTCCGTAAATTAAAATAACTGCTCTGAAATTATAAAGAATAATAATAAAACAGCGTGAATTGATGGTCCATACATGTTTTTTTACTGGGATATCTATGTCACACTCCCTTTATTTATTTTTTGGGGACTGAAAATCTAAAACACTCTGGAACGAATTTTTGTCGAACAAAATGTTTCCCTTTGAGCTAAGTAATCTCCTAGACTATAAATAATCGCTGAATATACATACATGCGGGTATCTCGGAAAACTTTTAGCGAAAGACTTCTAAAAATTATTTTGAACGGGCCATCGCGTACATAAATCAAAGAGATCAAGTGTAAAAAGAAACCGAAAATAAAGTATGTAGCAAAAGACTGAGATTGATTGATTTTAAGTTTGTGTTTTAAAAATGATCAGACGCCTCATACTCAAATATTCTTACACCTCCAAAGGAGGTATATCAAGTAGATACCATAAATGACCGCGAGCGAATATCCATAACATTAATTTAACTATATTATAAATAGAGACGAAAATACCCATATTTGTTCAAATCATAACCTTCGACCTTTTAGAAGTCGATTCAAAATGAATTAACATCAGAATCATCATCCTCTTGCCCTTGCTCACTTCCAGCCATACCACAGTCCATCCATAGTTTCTTCGGTCTTCTCATAATCTTTGAGCCATACAAATTTATTAAAAAAAAAAAAAAAAAAACAAAAAAAAAACGTGTGAAAATAAGATTTCTTCATCAACATATGTGATATTTTCTAGGTTTTTACAGCTTTTTGAGCTTTGAGCAGACCATGTTTCATATTTAAGCTTAAACTTTTTCGGAACTCTATGGTTCATCATCTGCCGAGCCTTTTCCCAACTATGTTTCCCAACTATGTTGGGGTCGGCTTCCAGTCTAACCGGATGCAGCTGAGTACCAGTATTTTACGTGGAGCGACTGCCTATCTGACCTCCACAACCCAGTTACTGGGTAATACGGTACCCCTAGGTAAGACTGGTTGTCAGACTTTCGGGCTACTGACGACCCGTAACGACTGCCAAAGATCCACGAATGGCAGCCGGGACCGAACGGCTTA
Organism: Eremobia ochroleuca; assembly: GCA_949629135.1. Taxonomy (NCBI): domain Eukaryota; kingdom Metazoa; phylum Arthropoda; class Insecta; order Lepidoptera; family Noctuidae; genus Eremobia; species Eremobia ochroleuca. Next base: position 13,883,652 of record OX451384.1, on the reverse strand, counting down.
GCGTGCTTTCCGAGGCATGGAGGGGTCTTGGTATGTGAAGATGGTCACCCATCCACGGACCAACCGCGGCGGAACTCTATGGTTGACAGAACAAAATTAAATAAATAATGCTTCTTGCGTTTCCGTTTTCAACATATCTTAGGTACTCTTTAAGCACTATTATTTTCTAAAACTCTAATCCTCAATCGATTTAACCTTAAACCTTAAGTAACAAATAATTTCCTATTAATTTAAGTTTCCGTTTATTTTATCAACAATTCAGACTATGAAATGTAATGAAATACCTTAAAGCAAAAACCATTGAAGATGTTCAATTCGCATTCGCACTTTTCGCTCCGGCAGATGATTCACCTTACCAACTTCTGTTTGTTACCTGTATCTTGTAATAGAGCATGTGGTTCTTACTTCGGTATGAGCAACGTTTGGTGCATAGCTGACAGCTGAATTTGCAGGTTCTGTTATTCGCTCCACTATAAGATATGCTGCAAGATTTGCCGTGTAAGAGCAAACTAGGATGAGCGCAAAGAACCACCACACTGTTCCAACTATTCTTCCTGATAGAGACCTGATGGAAGTCATTTAGTTTTAAGTTTTCTATTATTTTACAGGAAAAAATAAAGACATCTTTCGACAGTAAAATAATGAATGTTTCTTGTATGTTTAAACTTAATAAATAGCATTTCAACAAATAAAACTATAATATAATATAACTTCAAAACCATTGATATACGTTTTGTTACAGTAGCCGGCACATAACTTGGCAAGAGTCCTCCCCTTTTCCTCTCCTTTCTTTAACTTTCTTCTAAACAGACGTGTTTAAAATAAATTATGGAAATAACCGTAGAATAATTACAAGCAATCAAAGTGATATTTTTGTTGTTGCACTAAGTGTACATGAGCAAACTTATTCCCACTACGGCAAAGCATTTCCAAGTTACGTGCCGCCGACTGTACACGTACTGTACACATGAAAATATCAATAATTTTGAGTTCTTAGAGGTCTTACAAATGGCACATTTTGTAAATTCAAAATTATACCGATCTATTATTTAATTAGAATGAAGAAAGCTCAAGCGCCCTTTGTCTGACCTCTAAGAAGTTGTCGCGTATAGAATAACGGTAAGTAATATTGTCGAAAGAAAATGGAATATTCAACATCACATTTAGATCCAGATTATACTAAAACTCAGTCATATATTCAGGAGCCTCGTAAACTATGATGCATGTTATGATAAAATTAATGCTATTAATACTCTAATCTAGTACATTCGTACTAAGGACGTTTGTGGCTTTATATTTGGGAACAAGAAATAGATAAGTAAATAGAGAGCACATTATATTAAACGTCTAGTTCCGAAAAACTAGTGTCCTTCAAGTAAGTTAGCAGCGCCGTATAGTTTCGGTAATCCGTTACCAATAGTGTGCAATTATATAAGCAAAAATGTTTCTTTAATTTTTGAAGCAAAAATATGCAAAACTGTAGATGTGTGCTTTTTTATTTTTGTTGTAACCGACCTTTTGAGTTCAAAATAATGCCACGAGAGAATTCGACTGCAGTTCGACAAAAGTTTTTTGATTTTTAACGGGGCAAACTGGGATTAGTTTTTGGTAAAGGATTTTTACTACATGGCTTGATTAATTAAAAAAAAAATGGTAAAAATAATAATCTTTCAAAACAATAGAACATCGCAAACGATTATTTGAAAACTAACCCCTAAAAAAGCAAAAAGGAGTAATTAACGCTTGTACTGTCTGGCTTGATTTACTCAAAAATTGGTATAAATAATCTTTAATTCAGACAATAGAAACGCACAAAACGATTATTCAAAACTTATTTATACATCAATAATTAAGACCGTAATCTTCAATTTTCGAAAAATACACTTTATTTGGGCAGGGGAGTTAGAATTTGTACGAGAAAATTATACGAAATTCTTGCGAACGAATTCGCGGGCGAAGTGTTAGTTATTAATAAAATGCTGCCATAATTCACAATTTATGGGTTACATAAGATATCCAGTAAAAAAACGCGCCCTCAACCCTACCACCTAAAAAGTGGCAAGGAAACAAATTGCATCGTTAACCCAATATTTGAAGCATTGTATCTCGAGTAGGTACTACTTGTCTAAGGTGGATCTTGTGCAGTAGGTACGATTTTTTGAGTAGAATTTACTAAGGAATTAACTTTGTTAACATGAATTGTCATAAACTTTACGAGATTTTTGCACTGAACTGATTTTCGGGACCTTTGACAGCTACTTTTTTCGAACTTTGATATCGTAATAGAGTTTTCATACAGTATTTCTTATGATTTTAATAAAAAATAATAATCCCGGTGAGAATTCTTCACGAGGATTTTTTTCGCAAAGAATATTTATTTTCCTTGGTTACAAGGGCTCGATTCCACGCAATCCATTAAATTAAACCGATCTTTTAAAAGTCCCAACGTTGGGCAAGGGTAGTAGTAACCTTAATTTTGTTTTAATGACAATTGTTCCAACTGCAGCTGCTATCAAATATTAGAAGGTTTTTGTTGTTTGCTTACTACTAGGAAATTATTGCAGATATTTGGATAAATAAACTGTGACAGATGAACATAAAAACTGATCAGATTGACAAATAAAACGATACCGCGATTAATAAAATACTGTACGTAGAATCTCTATATGACTATTTTACCACGTTTGTAAGTAAACGGCACCATTTTTTTCAAAATTACTATATTCAGTGAATGAAGAAATATTGTTTTAATAATTTAAAATCAAATATTGTCTGTTTTGCGGCATATGCTCATTTACCTACTAGAATATTTTTAATTATCTGTTACGAAAACCTATGTGCATAGATTTTTCAGCTCCAGTTAGTCTTAGAAATATCACGTAACGAAGCTTCTTAATAATGTTAAGGTTGGTTTCCGTGGTTAAATATGCATCTTGCTTGGCGTAATCTTGTACGGAAGTTAAGATGTGCTGCTTGCTTGATTGCGCCCGCACCATCTCATATACTTACATTTAATATGAGCTAAATGTAATAACTATAGTAAGCTTACATGTTGAACTACCAGACATTAAAACATTATATTCAGAATACTGCAGTAAATTATAATATTATGAGAACCGAACTCCGATTAATAAGGCTCTTTATTAAAATGAATGTAATTTTATAGGCATAAAAGAGTCGGTAGAAGTCTGGAGATTCTAGAACAGTTTTGCAAGCATTTTATAACCTGTTATAGAAAGTACCTATAGAAATAATAAATAAACAAATTTAGGGTACGCAACGTTAATTATAAAACAAGTGACTTCCAAAAAAACACTACAAAGTGAAAAATAACTTTAATTTTGGAAGTCGGTGTCGTTGGTTCCGCATCTTCGTTTTTTGACACCGACTTCCGAAATTAAAGTTATTTTTCAGTTTGTAGTGTTTTTTTTGGAAGTCGGTTGTTATTTTTATAAAAAAAATATATTTTTCACTTGTTAGTTATACCTACCCCACACAAATTCATATAATTCATTAATACTTGCTATGTGGTAGTGTGTACGATAGTATACTGAGCATTATAATTATGCGATAACAGCAATCGCGGTTGTTTTACTGGTATTTATTGAAGAGTTCCGTTGTCTGTCTCCGAAACTTATCACCAGATCAATACGAAATTTAAATGGGACCATTTCGGAATGAACCTCTATCGAACAAAAAAAGAATTTTGCAAATCCGTTTATATATGACGGAGTTATGCCCGAACATATATAAAAAAAATAAAAAAATAAACATCGGAATTGATAACCTGCTCCTTTTTGAAGTCGGTTATAAAATAGAGGTTAAGTACAGTAAAATATTTCAATTATATAAATAATACACGATAGGTATAAATTAATTTAGCTTTCTGTACCTACGTACTGGGGAATAGACTTCTAAATATGGAATACTGAAAAGGGTACCCATCCAATTCAAAAGCTCACAAAGGCATATGCAATATACTAAATATTGCATTTACAGAAAAACCAAGCTGATTGTATTAAACTTCATTTTACCCAACGTATTCTTGTACAAAACCTATCCTATCCTATCTTATATCCAAAGTACGCGCAATTTAAGAAGAGACATGGAATTTAATCTAGAATTCCATAGCTTGCTCGACTCTTTATGTTGACCGCATTACTTTAAATGCTTGAGTATTGGCAAACGCCGTTGTTGTTTTCCATTTAGTTTTTTTTTTTTTTATGTTGATTATTCCAGAATCGTTATGTGTAAGGGGAATTTATAACATACCTCGGCACCACATCGCTGCCTTGTTGCATGAAAGATCCGAGCGAAAACCAGAATGAATTCCAAATACTGAACTCGTTATGTAAGATTATCTAAAATAATTAATAGTATTGTTAAGTCATGTTTGATTTGCTTTTGTCCAGTCAAAGAATTAAAGTCTTACCTCACTGGTGCTACTCATTGCGTGGTCCAATTGTGTATCAGATATGGAGACAGATTTCCATTCATGAGGAGAGAATCTTGATACTAAGAAAAGTACAATGCTGACGGCGAAGAAGCTGAACAATACACAGAGCTGCAAACAAACGTAATTACTAGAATATACACTATCGCTGCGTGGAATTGAAAATAATAGATATAACGTGCACCCACATTTAGTGTTGGTCTCATAATGTTTACAAATGGTGGTTGTTTGTGGGGTCTCATGAATTCACGTACGAAATTCTAAGCTCCCTAGTTTGTTTGTATTATAACATGAACTGCAAGCACCGTTGTGTGAGCAGTATTATTTTGCTTTTTTGCTTTTTTTTTTTTTATTTACGATATTCAAATTTTCTTATAATTTGACGCTGTTCTTTCATGCATAACTTGGACTATATTCTTAATTTAATCTGACAAGTTTCATAATTTGAATTATCCTCCTGAGTAAAGCTAAATTACTGCAAGTTACTATTTATTGGTAGGTCGTAGGTACAGACTATATGAAAGGTATACCTAATAGTAATGTTTTACATTCTAGGTTATAAATAGTCGGTGTAGTATTGAATAGTGTATTCCACCAAAACATAAACATTCATAGGCACGAAATGTTTGAATGACATATTTTGATCGGCGAAATGTTCGGATACGCTTGGGGCGCGATGTGAAATCAGTTGTTAAATACGTGGAGCAGCTAGCTTCCTGTATATTTCTATACTAACTTGGAAATATTATTTTGGATAGTTATTTTGGGTGGTTTCTCTTTAGGCCTCATACAAACATAAGTACCTACCCTCATAATTAGAAACGTTACTTAAAGTACGGGGTAGTAGCGTACACGGTCGTAATTATGAAAGTCTGCTTTTTGACGTTTAAACGTCTCATAAATTTAAGCAACGTTTATAAATAACGATACTAATAATTAAAAATAAATATTTCCTAGAAAGCGACGTAGGGATACATCGAGATATAGCTCGGTGGACAAGGTCCTCACCCTGCTCTCCGTGGGTAAAGAGAACTGACACAAGCCAGTAGTACTCGACACTAATGATCACATGGAGGTATGGCAGAGAAAGAAGCTGCACGGACGATTTTGTCCGGGTCCTACATGAACCCGATGTAGATCTACTGGCGTCTGTAGCCTGGTTGCGTTTCGGCGACCTCTTTGGAGAAACCGAAGATTTTGTCTGTGCAATTATGGGTGAAGTTACGATGGCCAACGGTTACCGGAGATTTATTGTGAAAGACGGCACGGTTGACATCTGTCGTGCATGCCAGCGGTCGATGGAATCAATCAGGAATATTATTATCTCCGGGTGTTCTCATCTAGCTAACGGAGAGTACTTGCATAGACACAACCTTGTAGCCAGAATATCATTCGTCAGCAACATGCTCTGAAATAGAACCTTTTGGAATCGGAGGTGCCGTATGGTATATGCCCGACCCAGTTCTCGCAAATGGAAATATCACATTGTACTAGGATCGATCCATGATCACTGACAGGACGAGTGTTGCCAATAAGCCTGACATAGTGGTGATGGATCAATCAGAACGGCACGAAATGATTGTTAACATAACCGTCCAGCATGATGAGAACCTCGTGAAAGCCGAGAAAGGTAAACAAATCAAGTATCTTGACTTGGCTCGCGAGGTTGTCGACATGTGGCATGTGAACTCAGCAATCATTGTGCCGATAGTCGTGACAGACAATAGGTTAATAGCCAAGATCCTCGACCAACACCTGAGGAGGCTCTCGTTGGGTTGGGCAGCTGGATCAAAGCCTTGATTCAGAAAGCGGTACTTCTGGGAACGGCTAGCATTGTCCGGTTCCTCTCTCTCGAATCCTGACGGCGGTAGCTGTGACTTGGGTGTGCTACTATTAAAAAAAAAATTAAATGAACTTATATTTTTTATATTCTAACATTTAAAAATATTATTTATACATATTAATTGAGTGAAATAATGGATTAAAAATAAATACAGTAAAATAGAAATAAAAGAAATGGTTGTTTTTTTTTTCCTCTTGCAGAAATTAAGCAATTGATTCGTTAATTATTATCAATTGCTCTATAAAATGCTTTTGACTTTTACAAATTGCGTATCAAGTATTTCAGCATTCAAATACCATAAGGGTAGGGTAGTATATTTGACCTCGTAATTACTTCACTAACCTAAGGTTCAATGTCATTTTGCACGTCAGGAAACCACAGGGTTTATTTTTCTATTGGCAGTTCCATAGTTTAAATTTGTTTTAATTTAAGTACTCGTTTTTCATTTTATTCCAGAAGCAGGAACCTACATAATTATATTAATAATAATTGTATTATTATTTTGATTTTATGTTTTTACATATCTCGGGACCCAGTCCTTTGGAAGGCGTACGAGGGGCCGAGGAAAACTCGCAGAGGCCCCTTAGGAAATTTTAATGAAATGAGGCACCGACCGACGATTATCCCTGTATGCACTATGCAAGTGCACTCAAGGATACAGGTTGATGTAGGACTATTAGAGGACATGGAAAAATACGGGCTTGGGTGGCTGAAGTGGACTGGTTTCCAATATCTGTGAAAGAACTATGTCCCCTGCCTCACATCGTCATTGGACAATATAATATGCACAGATAAAATGGCATCGGATGACTTGCACACTCAATGATGGGCCACCGGAAACTGTCGTTAGTACATAATGACGTAACAACAAGGGGGCAACATGTCCTAAGGGGCTTATGAGGTGTGGAGAGGTATTCCACGGCTTTCAGAACAATCCCAGAGCCCGGAAGATGGTCAAAATCCCTACGAGCACTTACTGGAGTACTTCCTTACTACCGCCGAGCACGTTTGCTCTTGCGATTCTCCACGCAAGCCGGCCGGGCAATAATAAGGTGGGAGCTCTGTTCCTCGTCAGTGTTCACTCCAGCCAGCCAATAAAGGCAAGCCAGAGGTGAGGAACAAGACTAGTCCCCGGACATGGGGTCCGTGGGGTCGCTACTGCCCAACAGCTTGCCACATACTGCCCTGAGGGTTTCTGTATCTCTCTTGGTCTGGCTCCTCATGCTAGACCTGTTCCGGTAAGGTAAACTCTACTGGCACAGGCCCAGAGTTCGAAGCGCGCATGCCCCACCACAACGTCAACGCCGAGATACGGCGGTGGGGATGTTATTATTATTTATTATTAATAGTAGTATAATTATTATTATTTATTTATTAATAATAATAATATAGTTCTTGATTATATTTGTACACAATCCTAGATAAATTAAATTGAACTCACAATAACAGAAAAATTCACAAATAAAACGAACACAAAACTGGCGACTCACCCATATTTCTTTTGATAATGGTCGAAGGAAACTGAATGTGTCCGATAACTGCTTCGGCGTTCTTGTGTAAGTGATCGGTGTGTCCATTGAGAGAAATGGCTCGCTGAAGTCCACTAATCGCTCACGTTCAGGTGTTACGGCCAAAGGGGCGACCGCTATGTCGGCCTCCTAGAAACGGTAATTATTTTAGTCCATTTCGATAAAAATTACGATGAATGAATCTGAATGTTTTGGCTAAAAGACAAGATTAAAAAAAAAACATTGTTAAGGTTTTACCTACATAATAAAATTTCATTCTTGATTATTTGGATGATAAAAAAATTAATAAGTAAAATTAACTAGTTTTACTTTTTATATTATTTTGTTACGCTACGGCGTTTTTATGCCAATAAATTTTGTATTTTTCTTTCTTTAAAATAAATAACCAGGTGTTTTTATTATTTAAAACGTGTAGTTCAAGCATACAGACACCTCTCACGCGCATCAAACGTTTAGTCGACGGCCGACTATACTGTGACTATACTGTGACTATACTGTGACTATACTGTGACTATACTGTGACTATACTGTGACTATACTGTGACTATACTTCATAAAATTTGGTGTCTTTTTGTTTGACCTACGCGTTTTATAAATAACCCGTTAATATGTGTCCGCATACACCTACACGAGTTATTTTAGACATGTAGGTGACCGATAAAAGACTCGCATACTAAGGACGAAAATAGATTTTATAATATTTACGAAGTTAACGAGTCTACTTAATTTTTAATAGAGAGACGATGCTTCACCGCAATTTATACTGAGGTACCTAATTGGTAATTAAAAATAGCAATATCTACCAATGAAAGATGTCAAATTGCACCTTTGATTAATGTTGACATTTATGTTCATTCTAATTCTATTCATAAATGATTAAGGGCTGATTTTTCCAACACGAGATATTTTTATTGGAAAAAAAATATGATTTTTTGACAGTTAAAACTGTCAGACGTCAATTTTATTCCACGAATCAAAATATCTGTCGATTGAAAAATTAGCACTAAAAGTTAAAAGTTCTTTACCAAGAGATAAGTGTCCAGTTTTTATGAATAAATACGCAATGAAAATAAGAACAGTTTGACATTTTACAGTTTATGGGCCGCATAACAATTAACCGGGCATTTTCTATGCATATGATAATTGTCGAAGGCTGAATAGGAACTGTATTATCAGAAATGTTACCTTCGTAACGCCTTCTAGTTAAATAAAAAAAGCTCTATATAAAAAAGTTATACAAAAAATAGTTATATAAAAAAAGCTCTATATAAAAAAGTTATACAAAAAATAGTTATATAAAAAAAAGCTATACGGACATTCACTTGTGTACAGTCTTTTGACACGGCCCTGTGCACTCTGTTTCACTAAATATAGTTGTATTACGCTTCCCTCAAGGTACATAAAGTAACACCCGAGATAAGGGAAACTAACCCCCGCAAATATTTCATTAGACATTGAGACAAGCTATGAAATAACATAAAGCGCACACACGACCAACTCATATGGAGACAAAGAGCTTTAAGGGTGAACCTTCACTTGATATTAGATTTGCCGTCAAATTTCTTCGTCAACTTAAGAAGATTGAAACGAGAAAGGACAAGAAAACCTACATAACTGCTATTATATATATGAGTATTCTATTCTATTCTATTCTATTATATATATGTCTCGAAATCAATAAAACAAAAATGTTTTATTATGACACTCAGTATTTTCATACGAAAACTTGGCTCATATACATTTCTATCTACTTATTCTAAAAAATCACAGCACACTGTTTATTAAACAAATAGTTTTCTAGTGAAAATGTATCTCGCGGTGTGGTCATGATGCCCAAAGTGCGTTTAAGTTACTCCTACCTCTCCCAATGCGTTCCCGCCGTTATTCATTGCTGAAAGTTAAAAGTCACGAGTCCCATGCGCTAAAATCGTGGATTTGGATAAATGTGCAACACTGGCGCTACATTTTTTCCGCCGCGGACGTCCATTTTCTCCGCACCGCGACGGCAAAAAAGAAACGAATAAAATTTAACTAGTCTACTGCGGGATAATATAGAGAGTCGTGTTCACAGTACTCGGTCGCGGAATATTCATACTTCACTGAGATTGATATTGGTACTCGAATACAGCATCCGCTGACGGAAGACGTTACTTCATAAAATATCAATGTTTCAATAAACTGCCTTATTGATCTTGGCGTATAAATCCCTTAAACAAACATCAGCCTTTGTAGTGCAGTGGTTAATGGAACTGAGATTTACTTTTTTCGTACGTGCTTCAATTTTAAAATAATCCCGTAGTACTTTCGTCGTAGAAGGTCTGTATGTGTGTGTATTTTTTTTTTATTGTTTACAGTCGAAGCATTGGTCATAATGTAATACATCCCACCGACAGTCGTAAAGTTTGCGACTTCCTCGCGTTACTATATTACCGGGGTGTATGAGTAATAATATTTCTATTAGCGAGACATCAACCGTCTCCTTTGTTTACCGTGTTAGTTAATATGATTTTGTGTTAAAGCTCTCCCATACGAGTGCATAAATGGCGATAAGAAGATTCTTTCCGTGTATTTTTGTAACCGTTTAATTTACCTTATGTAGTAGATACTTGGTAGCAGCAATCTTTAAAGATAGTAAGCTACGTTTAGCACATTCATTGTTAAATGGTTTTAGTTCTGTAAGTAGGTTTAAACAAACACTTTTACGTGTCAATAATATTTTAAAAACTAAATAGATGAGGTCGCTGTTTCCTATGGGGTGCTCAACGACTCGACGACAATACCGAAAAAAGGACATTTGGACGTAGGCCGCATAAAGTACTCAAACAGCCAAGTGATGAAACTTACCAAAGAAAGCGAAAAAAATGACTCCTACGATATGAACCATTGAAGTTGTTACTTATAAGTGTTAATAGAAAGTTTAGTGTGGCGCAATATGAGTTACAAAAGGAAGACGACCTAATCAAATTAATGAAATAATAATCCTACCACCGTATCTATACGTTGACTATGTACTCTAAAGTCTATGCCGGTAGAATTTACTTTGCCGAAACGTGGGGAGCCAGACCAAGAGAGATATATAAACCCGCAGGTCAGCATGTGGTGAGCTGTTGGGCTGAAGCAACCCCACGGCCCGGATCTCCTGGAAGAAGTCTTATTCCTAATCTCTTGTTTGCCACCAAAAATTCAAAGATCTGTGACATCTACAAACATGCGCTGAGAGAGGTCTCACAGATGCCACATATCTTTGAATTTTGCGGCCCCCACAGCAAAATAAGCAGCCTATGACGTTCCCTCTACTGAGACACAGGCACCCGCCTGTGGGGGCCTGTGTCTCAGTAGTGCCTAGCCTCTTCCCAACTATGTTGGGGTCGGCTTCCAGTCTAACCGGATGCGGCTGAATACATCAGCTGTATTTTACAAGAAGCGACTGCCTATCTGACCTCCACAACCCAGTTACTGGGTAGTACGATACCCCTAGCTAAGATTGGCCGTCAGACTTTCGGGCTTCTGACTAACCGTAACGACTGTCAAAGATCTACAAATGACAGCCGGGACCAACGGCATAACGTGCTTTCAGAGGCACGGAGGGGTCTCGGTATGTTAAGATGGTTACCCATCCACAGACCAACCACGGCAAGCGTAGCTTAACCTGATCGATTGACACGTGTGGCTGTTATTATTTATTTTAAATCAGGTACATGCCATCATAAATGAACTATTAAAAATTTTAATACGTACCTTTCTCATGATGTCGCCAACCACACCGGTGTAGATATCTGGTGTAGCATCATTAGCGTACTTAGCATCCTTCGACAGCTTTATTTTGTCTAAAACAAAAATTCAAACAAGAAGCATTTAATTTATAACCTAATATTCTACTTTTTCATAAATAAATGAGAGTATTCCTAGCAAATCTATACAACGTGTAACGTTAAATGCGCAAAACCTGAAAATAGTTTGATCAGAATAAGGACAAAAATTAATTGAACCACTTTTTGATATAGGTCATTTAAAAAAAAAATCTTAATTAAAAACGTTGCCGTGTCTATTTATTAATAGGTCAAGCAAACCAATGTCAGCGCGGCGCAGCGGCCCGGTGACGACTCCTCCCTCGATAAAGCGTCGTCGCAGACGCAAGAAACGATCAGAATGGCCAGTAAAACTAAAACAGCACATAAAACCTTTACAATTTTTTTAATGACTTATTTTCTCTCTGAAATAGGTCAATTGAATTAAAAATCTGTTTGGGTGTCTGAGGTTTTGCGCATTTAACGTTACACGTTGTATAAATACATACATATTTTAAATTAAAGTCGTTATTCCGTGTGACCGCGTTGTTCTGATGATATTTTCACCATTATTTAGAGAATTTATCCCGGAAGGCTTTTATGTATAATACATTATTATCATAAACTTTTCCTAAAATAAAAAAATAAAAACTCGATGTTTTGTCAATTTGTAAAAACCGTGCGATGTAGCGACGCACCCGGGTCGCTATTATTTTTATAAGTCGAACACATTGCTTTTTCAGCAGGTTTACCGGGCGTATTGCTTGTATAAATACCATTTCACCACCACATGTACCATATGTCTATGTTTATGTCTGTAATTTATATGTTGTACATAATAAAGAGTATTCTATTCTATTCTATAAATACTTGAGGTACTCCTATGGTCGACTACGTAATTGCTTTCTAATGTTTTACAATAATTCCCAAAACAAAAGTTTCTTCTTATCCAACTGTCATCTATACAGATAGAACTTGCCGTTTTTTGGCGTGTAAGTAAAATTCAACAGTAGGTTGGTAAAGCAATTACGAGGTTAATTACTGCAGGCTTGCATTTACATCTACTGAATCATAAAATTGACATTGTTAAACCAGCGTAAAACCTACATGGAGTCAGACTGAAAAGTTTAACCATATGTAAAATCGGAATTCACTTTAATATTTTCAGAATTAAAATGAAAGCGTTGATTATAAATAAAATATATCGTGGTATCACAGAAGCTTAACAAGTATTATACATTGATAGCATACAACTCCAATGCTTTTTTTTTGGTTATTTCATCGACATCTAGATGTTTGTTATATCTGCAGGTTTGCCATTGGCAGTACAAAGCTCTTCACTCTCATATAAACCGGTACAAGTTCGGTTCGGTTTCAGTTCGGTATGTTGTGGAATGCTCTCGAATACTCTCGTATGCTCTGGACTGTTCTGGAAATTTCTAGAGGGCGAAAATTCCAGCCCTTATCTCTTCAAAAGCATGCCCTTCAGCTAAAAACGGGAACCTTCTTCGTGGACAGGAGATAGAGGGTTAGCGCACCATAATAACTCCCTTGATCGTACCGGGACTCATTTCTGAGTTTTAGCGGCACGCACATTGTACACTTTCTTTTATAATACATATATATTGATTAATTATCTATGAGAATCGCTCCAGGGGGTGGGTCACTTGCCTGAGAATCAACAGCTTTTGACCAAAAACTGGTTTGATCTCAGAAAATCGCTATTGCTCAGTAATTGAGTTGTAGAGGTCAAAGCTCAATCGCTCCAACTACCACAGATATTGATATTCCGCCGCAGATAATTTGACTAAACGCCGATCGCTGGATATAACTACTCCTGAATCGTAACTGCATTTATACAGACATACAAACGTGTCATGTTCATTATAAACTAGGGATCTATACATATATCCCTTTTTTTTTAATGCCATCATAAAATGAACATATGTACAGACGTTAGCACATCAAGCTACTACAATCTGTCAAATTTCTATAATAGATTGTCAACTTTATCGCTAAAGTTTTAGGTTCAAAGTTGATAGGGAAAATTTGACAGTTTCGGTTAGCTTGATGTGCTGGCGTCTGTAAATTGTACACGCATCAAAAAGCCAGAGATAGGTAGGTACTCTTGACATGTCGGTCAATGTAAAGGGTTACAGTTGAGGGTTTTTTTACTGTGGCAGATAGATAACGAAGGAGACAAGAAAGAATAAAAAATACATACATTTGATTCCAATTTGTTTCGCAACCAGCTCCATTAAGTCTTTACAAAATCCGAATAATTCTTCTTTTTGGCCGAACTCTGTTGGCTTCTGCATCAGGTAAGGTTCTTCAAGAGTCGATGTCACAAAGTAGGTTTTGTTGGTATCATAAGTGACGGGAGAACGAAGCTGAACATATCTTGGTGAAACCACTTGTAGCCCATGAGCATCGCTCCATGTAGCAACCTAAAACAAAGATTTATAATAACGATATCCATTATTAATTGAATTTGCACAAATCGCTTAGAGTAAAACAGTTGTCTACAGAAACCAGTCGTCCACATAAAAACAGGGGTCCGACCAAAAACAAATTTTGAAAGTTTCAAGTGGCGACTGAAAGAATGGCTCCAAAACTTTGTACGCATTGATTTATGGACGCCGAGAAATCATTAGCGAGCTGTGGAACAGAAGTAGGGTGAAATAAAGTTAAAATTAACCTTTGCTGAAAGTACCTGCTAACGGATGTGCAAAGTTTATCGTAAATTTAATAACGCTCATAAAATGGATCTACATTGTTCACGTTCATACTGCCTGTTTGAATAATTCGGTACGAGTTTTAATAATGGTTAGGTACAAGCAATTTTCTCTTATGATATTTTATATAACCATAAATGCTATTTAAACTCCGTTTCAGAAACTACAATTACACACACCTTTAGCATAGCACTCTGAACAGTCATCTCGACAACATGCAGAGTAAAATTGTGGCGATGACCCTCCTCATTGAACGAAATATTTCCAGTAAGACCCTCTATATCCGTCTAAAACATACAGAATATAAAATATGAGACACATAGAATTGTACATTACGTAAGATATATCATTTTAGGTGTAGGTAATGGTGATATTTACTAAGCAAGTGTGGAATATAATGTACCTTTTTGATTAATCTAGAAATTTTGTCACCATGTTCAAACGGTACCACCCAGCTTTTGCCAGGGTTACAATCAATGACTTTAGTGGAGTTCGCTTGTCCCGCAGCACGTCTCAAGGCACTCCTGAACGCGTCTGGCTTCTTCCTCCATAGTCTCCCTAATGCATCCATCAGTACTTGTACACCGTCATACATGAGGGCTGTCTCCGCCTAGTTGTAAATAAAAAAAGATTTAAAATTCGATCAAGGAATAGGATGAAATCAGTCATAATTACGTCTACGATCTGTGAAAATAATAACAGTTCCTAAACAATAAATTTAATTTTTTTTTGTATGTTATCCTATATACAACATTATTTGTTCAGAATAAGTAGCTGAATCGATTCCAATATTTTTTACACCATGTTATATTTTGTCGCGAAAATATGTAAAAATGGTAAGAAGTTGGACACCGAGCGACACTAAGTACATATACGCAATCATACGCGCACAACACAGGTCAGAGCCGGTCGGCCGGCGGCGCGTGTTAAGTGGTAACCATTTTTTTGTACGGACAATCAGGTAACATAACAAGCTTATAACTTCATGATACAGTTTTGAAATTTTGTACATAGATTCTTTACTTAAAAATACTAGACACGTGTTTCGGGTTTCCGATATACTAAAAATAAGGTTGGATACACATTCCCACTACTGAGCAAATGCCGCCCCCAAATCCTTCCAAGTATGCTTTTCCAGTTTAATTTCAATTACAAATAAGAAAGATAACCGCCCTATACGTAATATTGTGCTGTCCACAGCTTCTACTTAAGTCTTGCATAACCTTTAAATTATCTAGATAATTTCCGTACGTTCAGGTAGCGTAGAAAAGATGTTAACAACTGTGATGAGTTAACTTTACTTCAGAGGAATCCTCCTGAGTATACGCTGCGGAGTCGAAAAGGCCTAAGTGTATTTACACTGAAAAGGGAGATCATATGGAATAATAATTTATGCAGGCGCGCCCCACTCACTGTTTCATTAGGGTGTACGTAAGTTAGTGAAATCTACATAAACGCGTTATTACTTCACGCCAAAATTTTCGTCGTGATACGCCAGTTACACCCCGTGTTCTTTATGTTCTACATCTGGATATCGTAAAATTTCCTTCATATTTTACATTGAAGTTTTAATAATGTCTAAAATGACGTACCGCGTGGTCTTTTATCCTTTAATCCTTACTTTGAAGTGTGGATTTTGCGGATACATGTTCATAAAAATCCGATATGCACTCAGGTATGAGGTTTATTTTCAATTTAACTCTACATTATCAGAAAGAATCCTGATTTTATTAAGATTTGACCCGATACCTTCTCATATTATTGAAATAAATTCCTTACGTATGAATAGGCGTACGAATTTGAAGTAAATATCAAATCATCGTAGGCACGGTTAACGTTATTGTTGAATCGCTAAATTGCTTGTGAGGCACCCGTACCGAGTACTACAATTAAATTAAATTACAGACGATTTCTCTAGTTAGATAACTAAAGATTTAGAAGGGCAGTAAAAATGCAGATACTTCTTTTAGTATTTTCTTGCAAACGCTCAACGACAGAGCAATTAAAAATATGCTTTTAATTTGATTTATAATTTTTTTCTCTTTTCTTTGTAATGTTGCTCAGGTAGCATATTATTGTATAATTGTATAACGTTCTTCTAGCTTAAAACAGATGTGTTGGTGAGGATTTTTTTGCGACACTTCGTATTCTATTTAAAATACTAGAATGTGGTGAAGGAGCGCTTTGACGGAGCGTGTCACGATTTCCCGAAATTCAATTGTCCGAAGAACGTTTGCCCGAATGATCGTTTGACCAAAGAACGGTCGCCCAAAGAACTTTCGCCCGAAGGACCGATTGCCCAATGATCGTTTGACCGAAAAATAAGCTTGCTTTACATGAAAGCTCGGAACATTTTTGGGATAAAATAGTCACAACAGGGTTTGGCATATTTTTTTGGATTGGATTTTTATTTTCTGACTGATTTTATATTGACGTTCAAAAAGTGCTAATTCTCAGCCAAACAATGAATATTTTTTGTATGGTTTTTGGATTTTGAATGCACATTTTTTTGCATGCTATGTTTTATCTTAGCTAAACATGTTTATACCACTCTGATCTATGCTTAACAGCCTTTGTATACCCTGTTTTACGCAAATAAATTATTTTATTATTACAATGCATTTTAAGTTTTCATTTGACAATTCATTTTAATGATGAATATTTATGATCGACCTAACATTACTACGTTGATAACTCAATAATATGCTTTTCTAGGTTGCTCCTTTGAACGGATGTTTGTAGTAGTTTTTTTTTTATGTGAGCGACTCAGATGTCATCCCTGGGTGAAACCTGTTTCACGTCACGTATTCTGAAAGAATATACATGCTGTGTGGCCAAGCATGCCAATGAAATGGTACACAGGTCTGTACATTGAAGCCATTACAGTCTGTTAGGAAATTGCAAAGAATTAGTGTTTTCTCGTTGACTGTTGCGTTAATTTTAGAATAAACCTAACATTGGCGTACGTGAGATCTAAATATTTAATTGCGAAACGAGGCGGCATCAGTAGCAGTTAAAAAGTTCTCGGGCAGATATTAATCTTGGCTGCAGAATCGCGTCATGTCTACAAAATGACATGTATTGTCATCAGAATTGCAAGATTATAAAACAGAACTGGGTTTGCCCACAGGAAGTTGTGCTAAATTAGCTATTTAATTAGTAATTAGTTATTTAAAACCATTATCCTGTGTATATTCTATTATAAATGCGAAAGTGAGTTTGTTTGTACGCTTTCAGGATAAAATGGCTAAATGGATTTGGATGAAATTTCGTACATGGGCAGACTATGACTTAGAGAAGGACATAAGTTACTTTACATCCTGGATCGCAGATGAAGTCGCGAGCAATAGCTAGTTGTTCAAACAATCTGAGTAAACTGTATTAAGACCAGATTATTATTTTAATTCATAAGTACGAGTATTTTTAGGTGATTTCCGACAGTTGGAAAATCTGTTCAAGCTGCCTCATCATCCACGCTCTTTGATCAAGTTGGCAAAATCTACAAATACCCGAACACTTAGTGGTGTGAGGTAATGAAAGCACTTACCGATATGGTCCCCTTGAACCGCGGGTCCATTCGCCGCAAACCGTCTATGAAATCGCGCACAATCTTGCGCGAGTGGTCGACGATGCGAAACCCAGTTATATTGACTGCGCCGTATTCTGTTACTTCGTTCTCCCAATGATCGTCCATAACCTGTTAATGGGCCAATTTAAGTTCTTGTTTCAAGTAATTGCGTTGTTCCGGTGCGAATAATAAAACCCGACACAATCATCATTGTACCAATACACGTCAATTAGTTCGTTAACATTTTGCGAACATGCAATCGTTCGTTTAACGACTTTATTTATGAACACTTTATTTTTACACACAATGTATTTTCGACCATCGGAATATGAAATTTATTCTCTTTCTGCTCATTCTGTTTTCATCTTCTGTTAAACATAATATGTTTATTTAATTTGGAATTGTGTAATTGCGCTTGCTGGAATTTTTGTAGATTCTATTGAAATACAGAGGCGACGAAAGAGAGAGTATAATTATTAAATTTTTCTTAAGGTGCTCCCTCACCAGGAGCATTCGCCTGTAATGTAACATTTCAAATTCGATTTTGAGCATTACATTACAATACTACCTCCCTGACTGACGAGCATTCGCGTGTAATGTAACATTAAGATTGCGGGGAGCGCTCCACGGCCCGCCGGACAAATTACAATTGGAGCGCATTGATGTTACAAGTTGTACTCGTATCAAGGTATTACACATTGTATCATTACAAGGTGTTGGTTTTTCTCCCTCACTGATGTAATGCTCGACTCTGTGACGTTACATTACACGCGAATGCTCCCGGTGAGGGAGCGCCTTTACGTATACCAGTGTGTGGCGTACCAAAAAACTGTGGAGCTTGAATGTACTTTTCAGAGCAACGTAAAAATTGAAACTGGATTCGTAATCTAGGCCAGATGCCAGAACAAGCAATACTCACCAGTCCGCTGAGCATGTAGTGATAGGTCCTACGTCCCAATTGCACTTTCCGAACATGTTCGACCAATATGCTTTTGGCGTTTTTCGCATTGCAATCTAGTACTATCCGCTTGTTTCCCCAACGGTCATGTTGTTCTAAAGCCAACAAGAATTCCATGGCGTCAGAAGCGTTATTAATTCTCTTCACGAGTGCGATGCGGAACGCGGTTCGGCCCGGCTGCATGCTCTGGTATAGTTGCTGAAGCCTGAGTAATCCTGTTGGGAAATGGTTTAACAGAATCTTAGAAGTGTCGTTGAATAGATATGTCGGGAAGGAAAGAATGATTACACATTTCGCCCTCCACCTAGAAATAAATAAAACAGTTATAGCACTGACCAACTGTACAAAACAGTGAAACATCATGATTTACTTAACCTTTTTCAGAAATTCTTAGGTAGGTATCTATATCTGTAGATACCTACCAAGAACTACTGAAAAAGTAAACAAATAAAACATATTAAATTATAATAAGTAATATATAACTTGTATAGTAGGTACATACATATATGTATAAAGGAACATAGTAAAAAAAAAGTCGCATTTCGTGTCAGTCTGTGAAACCGCTTAGATCTTCTAAACTAAACAATGGATTTTGATTCGGTTTTCACAATCATTTACTGTATTTATTCGGGAAGGTTTATGTGTATATTACATTATTATTTAACTTAAATATAGTACGGAAATTTCGCTATTTTGACATGTTGATATTGCACCCGTGCGAAGCAAGGGTTGGTCGCTAGTCAATCTATATATATACGTATAATAAAATAGTAAAGAAGAACTTTTGTCCGTTCGGCTGTTTGGATGTATGTCCCGGATGGGAGCAAAACCGGCTGAACGGATTTGTATGAAATTTCGCACATGGGCAGACTATGACATGGAGAAGTATAAGGAGATTAGTTTTCATTAATTCCGTTGGTTTTACGTTTATAAAAATATAAAACATATTGATTAGATAAGCAATGTACGCATAGAAAAAATTATATATCTATTGTGTATTCGATTCTTTTCGAAGGTCTACTACGGTTTCTGATAGCCTGGTTGATTAGTGAATTCGGTCATCAAGTTATAACAGCTGTTCCTCCCATTGGTTGATTTAAATGCATTAGATTTGACAACTGACAAGATAG
Organism: Eremobia ochroleuca; assembly: GCA_949629135.1. NCBI lineage: Eukaryota > Metazoa > Arthropoda > Insecta > Lepidoptera > Noctuidae > Eremobia > Eremobia ochroleuca. The sequence goes on along the minus strand of OX451384.1, from coordinate 13,863,648 downwards.
TCATTTTGCATTTTATATAGGGCATCTTCATAATTACACCGCGGTATTGGTGGTTTTTTCATGCCTTATGTATAATTCTTATATCAATATTTACTGTATCCGTCGAGTTCAACCAAAAAAGGAAATTCCTCTTACTTCTCAAAGTAAGCAGAAAAATAATTATACTCACTTTGACATCGGCAGGACCATTTATATCCCAGTCTATTTCCCAGCTCTCCTAAACCAATTCGAGTCCACACGAATTTTATCGAATTAAACGCCCCATATAAAACAAGCGGAACGAAAAAGGGACAAAGCGTGCTCCGAAGAGGCAAAAAATAAAAACTCTTTTCCTCTGCGTGAGTGGTTGGCCCAGAAAAGTATACTTACAATAATATACATATCTAATGATATGGTATAGTAGGTAGGTAAGCAAATAATATTATGTATCTTTGTTTATCACGACATTACTACCGATCGCAAACGGTCACATATCGATAATAGCAAACAACATGGGGATTCCTTTAATATAAATAAGTTTCATATTAATGTAAATGTAGTGCAAAGTTGTGGAATATTATTATTATTAATAATTATATAAAACTTCCGGAATAAATTCTCTAATTGATGGTGAAATCCGCAACAAAATTCGTTGCGTAAGAAGAACAACGCGGTTAGGCAGACACGAATATCGATATTTTTTACGGTAAGAGTTGAAAAAAAAAAGCGTCAATTTTATTTTTATCATCGTCTATGATGTTTTTGCGGAGTACGTGTTAATGAGAAGGCCATCATTTTTAGACCACGTCATCCACCATTATGGCTAGTGTTGTCACATAGAAAAATATTACCCCAAAAAACATAACTGTGTTTAGGAAATGATTTCTCATAACACTGGCAATATAATAGCCAATGGTTATAAGCTTGACTATACTTAAAATATATATCAAATAACGAAATAGCCCTTAAACTATTAGTTGAACAGCTGACTATAGTTAATCTAACGAATTATAGATAAATGGTCAAATAAGTTTAGCTCCGCAGCATACGCCGTTGGGAAAACTCGTGATTTAACTGATTTAGCGATAGCCCGTTTAGTTTACTTTAGTTATTTTAATAGTATGATGTCGTACAGTCCGTTTAGTTTTCTGTTGTGGGGAAATGCCACCGATATTCAGACAATTTTTATTTTACAAAAAAAGGCAATTCGTTCCATTTATAAATTAAGTCCCAGACATTCCCTCAGAGACAAAAAAGAGATTAATATAATGACTGTGATGGTGTCTGTGGTCCTGTCTTTGGTATTGTTCGTCGAATCGTGAGGCTCCTCAAGTTCTGAGTTGAGCTGCACGATTTTTGACAAATGCGTGCACTGACTGGACAGGTCCGCTCAATCTGTGTGGTTTTTTACTCAAAAGACCATTTCAGACACCAATCTACATGGTCTACACATGATCTGACCAAGATTATGTCTGGATTTTAAAAGAGACTGTGACCTCTGAGTTTGTTTCCGTCTTTCTTCTCAGAGTAGTCAGATAGGAAACGCCGAACTCATCTAGTTTAAAAAATATATGACATGTAAAAGTGTTTGTACACACCTACTTACAGAAAATAAATCATTTATCAATTGTTATACTGTGTTTGACTACGGATCAAGAAACTGACCCTTAATGATAATCATAGTTACTATAACTACTTACACACTAGCTCTCACTCGGTTTTGTTTTTCCATAGTTATTTATATTTATTTGTACGATTACATTCTAAGAGTATTATTCATTAGAAGACCCATTAATGTTTTAAGAACGGTCAAATGGGCTCCAGTATCACTGAAGAAACTACTCCGCTATCACAAAATGAATTTTTAGTGCGATAGTGCAGTTGAGATTGAGTTGTAATTATTTTAATGGAGTCTAAATTGGAAGGGATGATACTTGACTCTTTGAAAATATCAACTGCTACTGGAGTAGTCTGGTGCAGTCTGGAGAAGGTATTTCTGTTCAGACTTTCGGTGAATGCGTGACCCATGACCTCTGCGTGCCTCGGAAAGCACGTTATACCGTTGGTCTCCGCTGTCATCTGTAGAACTTTGACCGTTGTTACAGGTACTCAATACTCAATACTTTATTGCATTCCATAATGTGTACATAATGGTTGAATGTTTAACATCGAATCAATTATGGACCCTGTCGGGCACAGCAAAGTTAATATTTAATAGGAGAGAGGATGAAGGCGCTTATTGTTAAGAAAAAATAAATTATTATTAAATTAAAATAGTATCATTAAAATTGTATTATTTAATTTTATGTAAATTAAAATGAGCTAAATGTTTACGATAAAATCGTATTTTCGAGTTTTGTAGAATGTTATTATTAATTGTGTACTTATTGTTGTTAAAATTTATCGCTAAAATATTCATCAATAGTATAGTAGCTTTTGAGTATCAGAAATTGTTTTAATTTATTGATAAAGATATTATTTTTATTTATATTTTTGATGTATTCCGGTAACTTATTATATATTTTAATGGACATAACAAATGTACTAGAAGAGTGCATTTTTAATCGTGAAGTGGGTATGTTTAATCTGCTTTCATGTCTAAGTGCAATATTTGTTTGGATATCTCCTCTTTTGGTATAGAATTGCGGATATTTTCGTACAAATTTACGTAGGTAGTCAGAAGGCCAACCACAATCAACAACCACAACCAGTCTTTCAAAGGTAAAATAGAACGTATTACAAAAGATACTGTCTAGGAGGTCAGATAGGCTCGTTGTAAAACACTTGTGTTTAGCTGCATCCGGGTAGACTGGTAGCCGACCCCAATATAGTTGGGAAAAGGTTAGGCGGATGACAAACTATGGAGTAATTATCCTTTGCACATATTTTGTTCGACTAAACAAGAGACAAAAGAAACATGTGCAGTAAATTGCGACTTGTTTAGGCCGTTCGGCGGCTAACGCGCAAAAGGATATCCAAAACAGTTTCGCTGTTAAGAGATAAATGTGCGGGGAGAGATGCGGTGAAAGTTTCGTTCACACCCGGACTATTCTCACCATGTGTCGCGTCTGAACTCGTGACCCTTGAGGTTTTCCACTGTCGTCGGTCGACTAATGGCTTATGACGTCAGCTGCTTGAGCCACCGTGCGCGCCCCGACATCTATTATAAACTTGTCGAATGCGATGTGAGCCAACCCCGCTGTCCCGAGCAGTTTTGCATATATCCCAAGGTGTAAAACAGAATATTACATTACTCAAACATCAACACAGATTTATGACTACCTTCGCTCCGCGCTATTCATCCTTTCGCAAGGTACTTCTGACGTATCTGATTGATTACAACTGCTATTTTCTCACCACCAAAGTTCAGGCAATAATTGCAGTTTGAAATTTTAGAATTAAAACTTCTCGATTGTCACCCCGACAACGGTTCCGCGGCTTTGTTAACCTTTTGCGAGGATTGTTACAAAACTCTCGAGTCCTCGAACGCGACGATTATGAGCAATGCTAATAGTTAGCTGAACTTCTTAACTTCATAAGAAACTTTCCACTTTACCACTCAGGTATTGTACAAGATAACTTTCTGCAAATTGCGCGTTTTAATATCGGCATAATTTGGGAGTGCAGAATTGTCTTAGTAGGTACTTTCTAGTACATACAGTTTATACTTAGGTTATTAGTGTCAGCGTTTATCGTTTTTAGCACAATCAAACTGACTATATCCACGCCTAATATGTACGATGAAATACAGTAAATAAATAATCACAGTAAGTACTGACGATATTAGTGAAGGAAAAACCCTTTGTCGGTGTGGCTCGTACGGAGCCCAGCACGGGTTCGTATACGCGGTTTGCGATTCGTCGCCCCTATTGCGACACCAATTTTATTTGATAGGATCTTTTTGTTCTTTTCGTTCTATTCCAACGCTATATTCCAATAACCTCGCTTATAGGTTACAAATTGGATTAGGAAGACGCGGTCTGGTGTTTCACCGAAATTGATTTTACGAGAAAAAAAATATTTGGACGGAACTAAGATATAGTATTTGTTATATCCCATTCCTACACTTCGCAACGCCGGAATTCTATTTCAAACAAAATAAGGTATCAAATTATCATTCTGTTACCTTTATTTTAATTAAAGGTATAGGTAATTCCGTCTAACGAAAACGAGGCGAGATATAGGAACCTAATTAAGGGCGGGTAGACCAAACGAAGTAGGCATTTAACGCTACCAAAAGTTGCCCGCGATTCCTGCGAAGCGAGCCGTGCGCTTACGTCGCTGGTGTGAACTTACATGAACCCAAAGCCGAGGGAAGTGTCACATTATAGATAAACCGGCAGCAGGTCAACTTATTATTTTAATTATTTTAAAATTTTAAACTAATTATGTCAAAGTTGTCTCGAAAAAAATAGGGATAGTTAAAAATAAGACAATTGTGAAAAAAAAAGATTTATGTGCCATAATTTTGTCACAAAAACTATAGGTTTATTATTGATTACATTTTTCTTACTTCTATGAAACAGTTGAAAGTATATTAACATACTAACATTATTAGGTACAGTCAACAGCAAAAGTAGATGATCGAAATCAGAAATTCAATAATAATGAACGGAGTTCACGTCAGAAATGTGTGGCGTCGAAGTGATATCTGATGACTTGATGACGGCACGGTTGGCGCAGTGTGTAAGCGATTGACTGCTGCGCTGCGTGTCGCGGGTTCGATTCCCGCACGGAACAAATATTTGTATGACCTGCAAGTAGTTGTTCCGGGTCTGGCTGTTTGTGTATGTGTGTTTAAATGTTTGTAAACGCACCCACGATTCAGGAGAAATTCCTAGTGTGGGGAAACGTTTTTTAAAAAAAGAAAAGAAAGAAAGAAAGATTTAAACCACATACTTTTGAATCACTTCGACGCCACACAGTTCTGACGCGAAATCCGTTCATTAGTATTGAATTTCTGATTTTAATCATCTACTTTTGCTGTTGACTGTACTTACTTTATATAGAATTAGATTCAATAATATCATTACCATTAATTCGTTAAAAATCCTTTAAATTTAATTGTCGTGTGCTTTGTCCCGGTTGTGAATTATCAGGGTCATTTTCTTTATCATTTTGATCATCAGGGTGAACATTTTCGTTATTATCTTGGATGAATAAGTTTCTAATGGGCATACCACGTGCATTTCTGCTGTCTATAATTTCGCGCAGCAAGCATTTCATGTAAAGTTTTATCAATTTTAAATAAGTCCATGTCTTCTTTCACCAACTAAGCAGAAGTTGCTTGATTTACAATCAAATAAACCATTGTGCTGTGCTTTTTCTTGAAGTTCTTGTACAAAGTAATTTATATCAATTATTCGCCGTCCTGATATGGGTTGGAAATGGTTTCCTTGTTATCCATTTCAGTAATAAGCGCGTTTTCACTGCCATCATTTTCTCTGTAACAACATAAATACGATATGGAGATAGTATAACGTGGAATCTAAAAAACTGATGATGAAAAAAAATGTTAATAAAAGTGTTATGCAGTTATAGAATTCGGTGCTTATTCAAATTCAGAATAATAAATCCAATTTTAAATATACAAGTAATACAAGATAGAGGTTATACAGGTTGATAGGTTGTGACATGCTTGCTGCTCACATGTGTTAGTTCTGATGACTTACTGAGTAGTTTCAGAATCAATAACTGGTTCTGGTGCAGACAACGAAGATATTGGTAGTGGTACATCTTGTTAAGTATCATTATTCGGTGATGTCGATGTCCTGAAATAATAATTATTTATTTAACATTAATGTTTAAAAAAAAACTGTGTTAACAAAACAAATTTTAGATTTGTATGCCTCTGAACGGCAACAAAAAAAAACTTACTTAGTAGCAGAGGGTTGCAAATCCACAGGCTCTAATGTAATATAAAATGCGTGAGTCTTATTAGACGTATCGTTACACGTTTTTCTGAAAAAAAAAAACACTTTATTATAATGCTAAATTGACTAAATCTAAGATATTATTGCAGCACCATGTGTAATGGGTGAGCCACGCCAGATAGTCGAGAGCCGGCCACCACGCGCAAATTTGTACCATATGACTTATCAAATGAAAAGGCTTACTGTGAGGGTCTCAAATACAGAAAATAGTTCTGTTTATTTATTTATACTAATAGATTACAGGAAAACCTATAAGAAGTCTATGGTCTTAAAAATAACATGGTAAATCTCTCAATATTGTGCGAACAAACTTAAATTTGCAGTTGAAATGTATGGGAGTACATGCTTTTCAACTACAAAGTTAACTTTGTTCTTATGATAAATTCATCCCAACTACGGAACCCTTCATTGTGCGTAGTCCGACACGCACTTGTTCAGGTTTTTTATTCTTCGCGCGGAGTGAATTTTCAGTGGTCAGTCCGTTAGACCGGTTTGGAGACAATAATAGGTACCCAATGAAATGTGAACAGTTGAAAGAATAAAATAGATTTCAGTTTCGCTTGCAGGTCGTCGGCGATTGACAAATTTTTATACCTAAACTGACTACTAATAATAATAAAACGTTTATTTCAACCAACAAAGGATCATATATTGCTCCCACACAGCTGTTATAAAACGTTTACAAACTTTTTCTAACATAGTGATCTAATACATTTATTAAAAAAGGTTTTCAGAAAGGTTTTCATGTTAGGTAATGTTAGTAAACATTTTATAACAGCAGTGTGGGAGCACCAATAGGCACAACATGACAAAATAATAATAAAAAACATACAATTAAAAAGACCACATAATCTATTGTTCGGAGTGATTTTTCTGTACGCTAGTACGAGTATTTTAAGTACATTTTACTATGTATTCTGCGGCGAGGATTCCGATTATCAAGAAATCAAAGAAAGTTGGTACTTACTGTTCTTCACTGCTGTTTTTACGAACAAAAATAAGCCTTTTTTATTTCGATCAATTTTTGAACTGAAACAATAAAATATATATTAGGGTTATAAAAAAGATTGGGGACTACTGTCACGGTAATATTATCTATACAGTATTGTAACTCGACCGCATCTTGGAAATAAATGCCTAGGTATAAAAAATATAACTTACCATATTTCTTTCGCGATTTTTTTTTGTCTTCAACCGTGATTTAGTTCTAATTTTATTTCTTTTATTTGCCATTTTCACAAAACAATCACAAATATAATGTCTTAAAAGTTGTATACAAAATATTTACACAATGAGAAATAAACACATCAACAAAATCTTAACTATAGTTTATATAAGTACAATAATTATATTTCCTATTAATAATATTTACGGAGCAGATAAGAAGCGCGCGCGCAAAAATTTGGCATAGGTCTCACATCGGTAACGTCTCGCGGGACACTGGCAAGCGACGCGGGGATCGAAAATCACTTGAATAATCGATAATTTTTTTTATAAATGTAATAAAAAAAAGCGATCGGGTAGAATCGATTCCAAAATTAATTACCTTTATATTGATATTAATTATAGAAAAAAAGGAGTATTAGTACATGTGTAAAATGAAATTTTGTTTGTAAAAAAACTGCAAATCGAAGTTAGTTCGGTATTTTTTTCTATCGAGAAAATTGTATTGTATCGTGTATTGAACGGGTACATGTTAAGGAGAAAGAATGTATCTAAAATATATATTTATTTCAGATTCTAAATGTTATAATCTGCCTATCAAAAATGGATTCTAAAACAGGCAAAAACGGGAACACCTGGCCTTAATCAAAGCTACCAAAATACTACTACTAAATTCTAATGATGTATTATGTTTTTTTTTTGTTAATAACATTAGTAAAACGGCTTGTAAGAAGAAATCAAGAACCAGGGACTATATATTTTAACATTGTAAGTATTGGGAGTAAAGTGACGTTGTAGTTTTTGTGTACAAGATAGAATAGATAGTGGAACAAGCGTAGGTACTACCTATATAGAAAAGCTGGCCGGCTCCTTTAAAGCAAAAATTGGCCGTTAAAAGAATTTTTATACATATTTAAAATGTACTGAACATACCATTATGAATAAAATACGTTTTTAAATTGGTATCATGGAAGCTCCTGAAGGCAGCGACGCGTAGGAATTCAATTTATTCAATAATGCCGCGAAGAAACGTGCTGATAGCCGGCTAGCAGGACGAAGCCTAGTAAAACACAAATTTAGAGACTGAAATTTTTGTCCAATGACACGTAGGTATTACCTTTGCCTAGGATTTACCTTCTAACGGCGATACTCATTACTCATGATAAATATTAAATAATAGGATGTACAGTCTCAGACTTATTAATGAAGTACTACAGCACTAATCACTACATAGTATAAAACAAAGTCGCTTCCCTGTCTGTCTGTCCCTATATATGCTTAGATCTCTAAAACTCCGCAACGGATTTTGATGCGGTTTTTTTTAATAGATAGATTGATTCAAGAGGAAGGTTCATATGTATAATACATGCATAATATTGTAGAGAAACACTGATAATTTTAGAGGTTTCTAATGTGATGTCGTAAATAAACATATTTTTTACGCTTACATTGTAAACGCTGGTTGAACCATTCGAGACAGATCAAAATAATGTACTACAGTATTGTACACCTTAAAAATTTCTACAAAAAAGTCCGCAATGGTATATGTCTATCTCTTAGGGATCACCCACAATAACCATTTTTTATTACTTAACTTTTTACGAGAAATAATGGCTTATTTAAGAAGCAATTTTAGGCAATACAGCATTAATCCTTATCCAATTAAGTACCTTAAAAACATTGTGCATTTTATATAGATCATTATGGCCCTTTACAGCATGTAATTTAAATGAATATTTTCGAAGATATTACAGATTTAAAATGCGGGCGTTACCGGCCGGGGAGTCGGCCGGTGGCGCTTGAAACTACCCAACGGATTTTCAACTTTATCACTAAAGCATAACGTTCAAAGTTGATTGGGAAATTTTGACAGTTTCGGGTAGCTTGATGTGCTGGCGTCTGTACTACAGTATTGTACACCTTAAAAAGATCTACAAAAAATCCACAATGGTATATAAATATATGTCTATCTCTTAGGGATAACCCACAATAACGATTTTTTATCCTATACTTTTTACGAGAAATAATGGCTCTAAAATTATCAGTGTTTCTCTAGTATATTATGCATGTATTATACATATAAACCTTCCTCTTGAATCACTCTTATCTATAAAAGAAAACCGCATCAAAATCCGTAGCGTAGTTTTCAAGATCTAAGCGTATGCTTATGATCTATTTATGTATAGAGACAGACAGACAGCGGGAAGCGAATTTGTTTTATACTATGTAGTGATCAGCATTGCACCCGTGCGAAGCCGGGGCGGGTCGCTAGTAATGTTACATATAAGAGTAAATTTCTTAAAAAAAAAACCCTGTACTCAGAAATTTAAAATAATTTATTTAAATAAAAGCTAGAACTAATTTATTTACTTTCCGTGACCTGTATCAATAATCAAACCTAACAAAATCTTCGATTCATTTTTTTATTCCAAACTTTACTTTATCTTCGCTGCTTCAACTCAAGATAAAGGAACAAGTACCTAAGTACTTAATATTGAACCCTCTTTCCTTATTTAAAAACCATTTCTTAAGTAGAAAGCGGAAAGAGTTTTCTGGTCTTCAAATTACATTAGGTATTTGCACAGCAATCAAAAAGTACACCCACGCTTGATCAATTAAATAGTCAATTCGTCGGCTTAAACTTTGACTCTGAAGGTGTCACATATTCAACGAATAACCCGACATTCAAACTACAAGTGCCCAAGTAGAGTTGAATCCGTGCAGTTAACTAGTTTTCCGGTTCAGTTATTAAAACCGCGTTACGCACACATCATAAGTACCTATGAGATTAATTTGAAATTGGTTGATGCCATTGTCATGATTAGGAATGCAACAGGCACATACTAACGCAAACGAACTGCTATTATAGAGCGGCACGTAGCAATTCGAAAGTTCTATAACGCGTTGATTGATGTCAATTCAATTTCGAGCTGACTGCAGTGGTGACATTTTTGTAGGCTAGGCAGAAAATTTCATAGGTTTTTGGGTTATGGAATGGTGATTTTGGTCACTTTTTATGTTGACTGTAAATCAATTGATTCTTTTTAAAATTGATACAAGTTTGGAGCTTGTATCAATTTCTTTTCTATTGTAGCTTTTAGGTATTTTTAGTAACTTCATGCAACTAAAACGCAAATAGCCGCCTAACTGGGCTTAATGCCTGAGGCATTCTCTGCCACTCAAACAAGGGTGGTGGAAACATAGCATAACACCTGCCTCTAAAAAGAACGAAGAGTAGAAAAATATTCTTTAGTCATGTCAATGACACGTGGACCAAAAAATTTAAATTGTAATGACACACCTCTATTCCTATATAATTATATTTACAACATATTCAAAGCTTGAGTAGGAACATAAACAAGCTATGCCTACTCAAGTGTTAATACTAATAATAATACTCAAGCAAGAATATGTGGTAAATATATTATATTTTTAAAATATGAGTGTTGGTTGGGCATTAAATAGTTACTGTCTCGTGTGAAACGAAATTCGCTTTACGTAGCTAATCGATGGTATCCACTTAGAAAAATGCTTAAATTCATTCACTTACATACAACTCACAGCCATAATACACACACACAGCATTGAAGATCTAGAAGCATTCGATTTAGCACAAGAGTTCCTACTATAACGAAGGTGAGTATACCTGCGTAAATTTTGCCGATATAAATACCATCGGGTCTGATCGGGCACACGACATATACAACAGAAATATTGTAATTAACTATCTATCGCTTGAATTTGAAGAACATAATATTATTGCAATAAGGGTGGACCAGTAAAAACTTTGAATAACAATAATTAATAAAATGTTGAGGGAAGATCGATGACGAAGCGAGGAGTAATACGAATTCTGTTATAATTTAATCAACTAAAGTTCATGATTCACTTAATAAAGACATCAAAAGGAATTGCTCGCGGGGTGGCGCACTTTCCCAGTTTGTGACAGAGAGCCCGCTTAAAAGTCATCGTGGTAACTTGGAGAAGTTCCAATTAAATATTAACTTACTCCATTATGTCCCCTCATCCACTACAAGTATCTTTAGTTCAAACACTTGGTTGCAGCGCTTGCAACAAATAGGGACTACGAGTATTGTATGAGTTTCCCCACAAGTGCTGCGGTCCAGTGAATCGGTTAATAATTTAGAGGTTATGTATAAAACATTTCAACGCTAGGTGCCTTTCCATGACCTACTTCTTTGACCTATTTGTGAACTACAAAACTAATAAAGTGTTAATATTCGTCTAATCGGAGAAAGTGAAACTTGATTCATCCATGCTCGTCGCTTTGCTAATGAGGTTGATAGCATAAACTCGTTGCGAATACTTCTATAGAAGTTGAATGTCAAATTACTTGCAAAGTACAACATTAAAACTTCTTTGAAGTCGACATAATTAGCGGTTTTAAACTTTGTCAGTAGAGGTTACCTATTCTCAGTTCTTTTAAGGATCTTAAGGCTCTTCTTTACTTTACTTAAAAGCTTTGCTTAATGATAGCAAAAATGTAATGGAAATAAGTAAATAATAACGATTGATTTAAGATTAGAGCACCTAGGCTTTCTTATTTGCAGATTGGTGCTTTTATCACGGTGCCCATATTAGGGAACCAATAAATATTAAACATTATTTACAGTTTTGCGTCCAGAACTACATGCATAATATTATGAATGGGTTTATATTTGTAAAAGAAAATCTTATTGTATTTAACTGTCGCATTATACATAGTTTATGTACAAAAAGTACTCCTGAGCACTGTTGAACACAGTTTTCTTACATTTAAAATTATTTGAACGTTGAAAATTGTTAGGGGAATGCTGTAGTAACGTAGGCATCTGAATATCACTTAGCATTTCTATGCCCTGTTGCGGACCACAAACTCAATATGTTACATTCCTGCACATTGCAACTCGCCTGCGGGATCTTCACATTTTTCGCTAAAGCACAAGCAATATATAAAATTTTAACCGTATTTATTTAATGTGAATGCAATATTGCGACTATTATTTATTTTATTTTTCAACTAAATTGCCATTTCTGCACATTGCGACCTTGCTGCGGGATCTTCACATTTTTCGTTAGAGCACAATCAGTATATATTATATGTAATCTATGTAATTTATATTATGTCACGATTAATACTAGGAGAATAAATAAACCATTTAACTATAAAGATAATGATGATTTCTACGTTTATTCATACAAATGTAGGTTTACCTGAAGCTGGCTGGATAATTTTTAGTGTTAAAACATTTTTGAGCACGTGACATGAGTGGCATAGCGAGTGAAAACCAAGTTGGTCGCATTAACTACGTTAAGGTACCCTGTTAGGTTATGTTAGGTTACTCTGATAAATCTATGATTACCGGCCAGAGTTGGAAAGATGTAGATAAACATGGACAAACATCGAATTTGTTTTAATGATCATTCGGACTTTATACCTACGTACTCCACAATTTGCTTGCTTACTTCTAGTTAAGCCAGGGTAAACCTAGATTTTCTATTACGTAACATAATTAAGCATACATATTTTTGGTCACTTAAAACCACATTGCTTATAACAATTTTTACCCTCATTTCACTATCCCTCGATCTGAATCCGAATAAAAGAATAAAGACTTAGAAAAGGTATTATGATACACTTTTTTGTAGAGATTAAAGTTTAACATTGAATTAGGTTGTTATTCGAAAAAGTAACAACATTGTTTTTTTTTCTTTTACAAAAAACGGCCGCCCTGAACATATTCGCACATTAATGTAGGTATGACACTTCTTAACCGTCGTATTACTTTGAAAGTTGATAATCTGTGATAAATGTGTGTGTACACGAACTGTTTGAAACCTGATCGTGTGATAGAATAACAAGAACAAAGCTTTCCAGCTGCGGGATCAAAGGATTCGATGGGTGGACAAAAAGGCTTCAGTCGGCCGTTTTATTCCCCACTTTCTGCGTACTAGTGTTGTGTCCTTCAGCTTAGTACCCCTTTGATTGACGCCTAAACACAATATACAACGTGTAACGTTAAATGCGCAAAACCTGAAAATAGTTTGATCAGAATAACGAGCAGAATTAATTGAACCACTTTTTAATATAGGTCACATTTTTCAAAAAATCTTCATTAAAAACGTTGCCGTGTCTATTTATTAATAGGTCAAGCAAGCCAATGTCAGCGCGGCGCAGCGGCCCGGTAACGACTCCTCCCTCTGTAAAGGGTTGTCGCAGACGCAAGAAACGATCAGGATGGCCAGTAAAACTAAAACAGCACATAAAACCTTTACAATTTCTTTAATGACTTATTTTCTCTCTGAAATAGATCAATTGAATTAAAAATCAGTTGGGGTGTCTGAGGTTTTGCGCATTTAACGTTACACGCTGTATATTGTAATATCACTTCCATATTGTTTATAGACACAAAGTGTCATTGATATTGAATGACACAGACATTTTAACTACGGTTGACCCAAAATAACCCATGTTACTGAATAGTATGATGCCTACCTATTACTATGACGTGCAACAATTTAATTTTCTAACTCCTTATCTAAAAAAAAGTTATTAAATTCCCTTTATAATTTTTTATATTTTTTAATTATTTAACATTTATACAAAAGAATACAGGATTATTCATATTCGATTATTCATATGATATTGAAGTAATATTGCTTATGTTTACATTTGATATTTTTAAGTTTAATACGTTTGTGTATTTCTGAGGGTAGACTATTTAATAAGTCTCGGTATAATATAACCGTTAGTTCGCTCGCCATACGTTCTTTCGCTCGTCGCATTTTTGGCGAACTGTGTAGGTACGAAGCCTATTCTCAGAAACTGCCCGAGTGCATACAGGATGTTCGATTTTGTTTCTTAAAGATTCATTGAAAAATTGTTCTTTTAATAGCAAAAATTGACTTGTGATTGCATGAAACAACGAAACAATACATTGTATGTGAAACAAAACATTAAAAAAGTAAAAGTTAATAGATATGTACTTACCTACTTACGACAGCAGAGTTTCAACAATAATGAATACCTGGGCTTCCAATATTGGTAATTCGAAAGGTTACGTACCTGTTTTATCGAATCGTTGAGCCATTGAACAATTTTATGTGCGAACAAAGTAAACGTTATAATGTTTATTTTATACATACTCGTAATGGGATGGCAGTGATGTTTAATATAAATCAATTAACAAAGGACACTTGGCCACGGACCCACATTCATCACTTGATGTTTAAAACTTCATACTTGTTTAAAAAAGTTCAAAATTAAGAATTATGTTCAAGTTCATTTTCAACCGAACAGTAAACGCCATTAATATTCATTATTGTTTATGAGCTAAAATTAATACAACTTCTTCGATAGTCCTTAGCAAAGGCGAATCCTTAAAAAACCTAGGGGCTACTGGTTGAGATCTTAATAACTCAAAGTAAATAATGTTCTATCAGATCCATGACTTGGAATTAATTACGAACCCCGAGGACAAAAAAACAATGGCATTCGACTGATAGCCTCTAATGGAGTATGCTATTATATAATTAGGGTTCTATATCCCAGTCAGGATTCAACGATTCTCATTTGATCTCGGCAACTGCTCAGTAGATTATACGTTTTCAACTACATTTAATTCATTCATAAAACTTGCAGGCACTCGTCATAAGTGAAACAAGAGATCATGTCGGCAGAACTTCAATTTTTATTGCTTACTCATTTCTGCCCGCGACTTCAGTCCGCGTGAAATTTCTTGTTACCTCGACCCACCCCGTCACTTCACCTGCCTACGCTAACACTTCGTTTTTGCTAAGAGTTCTTTCTGACTTTTTAGGGTTCCGTAGTCAAAAGAAACCCTTGTAGTTTCACCATGTCCGCCTTTCCGTCCGTTCGTCCAAGCGTCCGTAGCTTAGCTCAGAGACTCTTCGTACTAGAAAACTATAATTTGGCATGGTGAAGAAGAGTGGGGTAATTAATATCCTCGAGGTGGTATGAGGACTAAAAACACCGGTGATTTGATTACAGCGGACTGTATTTCATAAGATTCGACTTTGAAGAAAAACAAATGGTTGACAATCTGATTTATTTTAAACGGCGAGAAAGAAATATGAAATCGCTCAGTAGCGTGGACGATGACGCAGTGTCGTGCCGGCCGATGCGCGCCCGCACGTCGAGCGCCCCCTCCGCGACCGCGGCTCCCACCTGCGGTCGCCGGGCGCGGTGTCATATTCTCGACACATGGATATACATATTAATCATGCCGACAAATTGGCAAAATAAAATCCCCTGAGCTCAAGTATTAGGCTATCAAATGAAAAAAGAATTTAAAAAATCGGACTGCTAGTTCCAGAGATTATCCCCTACATACAACAGAGATTATCCCCTACATACAAACAAAGAAAGAAATTTTACCTCTTTATAATATAATAATATAAGTATATTGAGGGGCTTGTGGGGCTTGTGGATAAGTAATAACAGCCGCACGGGTCGATCGATCAGTTTAAGCTACGATTACCGCGGTTGGTCCGTAGATGGGTGGACACCATCTTCACATACCAAGACCTCTCCGTGCCTCGTAAAGCACGTTAAGCCGTTGGTCCCGGCTGTCATTCGTGCATCTTTGACAGTCGTTACGGGTCGTCAGTAGCCCGAAAGTCTGACAACCAGTCTTACCAAGAGGTATCGTATTACCCAGTTACTGGTTTGTCGAGGTCAGATAGGCGATCGCTCCATGTAAAATACTGGTATTCAGCTGCATCCGGTTAGACTGGAAGCCGACCCCAACATAGTTTGGCTAAGGAGATGATGATAATAATATTAGTAAATTAGTATTAGTTTATTAGTTTAAATATAGATAAAACCATGATTTATTTAACTAATTTCTTCCAACTCTGTTCTTTAATTATTCTAAATTATACGAGTATAACTCTAATTATATTATCAAAAGATAAAAAAATTAAAATAAAAGAAGGCTGGCTACCTTATAAGCAGTCTTAAGTAAAGTTTAACACTTTTATCTACTAGCCTCTACTTTCTTCTTCACCAGACCTAACATTTTGAGAGTTTTAAAATAAATATAATTAAAACACAGTAAAACGGCAAGTGTCCGATCACAACTGTACAGGGCATATTATAGTATTATATTGGTGATACTTTTTTATGTATTAGTGTATAAGTATTATAATATTTGTAGTAGTATATATTGTTTTTATTATGGGCCTTAGTTGCCTGAAATAAAGGAATAAATAAATAATCTGGAAGTGGCCTGTAAAGCCAGTTAACTAGACTAACACCGCGCCCTCTTATTTATTTAAGGGCACGTTGAGAACTCAGGTGAAGGTTTCTTTCCTTCGGAACAATTTACGACAGTGCATAAATATCAATTTGATTGTTACTTACAATAAATTTACATTTTGATATTGCGGGCTGCGGCTTGAATGAGTGCACCGCTCGACACAATATTTATTTTTAAACCTTACCTCACAATAATTTGATTATTAGCGCAAAAATGAGAGTGGCACTTACGGTGTGAGCACGTACATGTAAAATTGTGTATGAAAAATTATTGTTGAAAGCCTTTCTTGTTTACCTTTACACTTTGTTTTCTTGTTTTCCTAACAGCCTTCGCTAGTTATTAATACGGGATGATTTTTTTAAGATTGTAGCTGGTATATTACCTATGAATAAAATTCTGTAAAATATGGCAAATTATCACGTAATGTTTTTCATAGAATGCTTAAAATATAATTATATATATTGGTATATCACCATGAAGTATTTTTTGCGACTGCAAAAGTTGCCTAGTAGCACCACCTACTAGCTTAGGGCATAATAATTTAGTAATTTTAGCAATAAATCTATGTATTTATTTATTAAAACTTTATGCACAAGTAAAAAAAAATACTGTACAAAGGCGGACTTAATGCCTGAGGCATTTCTACTCGTGCGCGAATCAGACTCGCGCTTGGCCGGTTTTTTCCCCAGAGACAATCCCAGAGACTAATCTGAAATTTAAGCCTTTTGATGATAGAAGTTTGACATTGCACCTGTTCCGTACCATTACCTATAAAAACGGCAAAAAAATCACGTTTGCTGTATGGGAGAACCCTTAAATATTCATTTTATTCTGTTTTTTAGTTTTTTTGTTACAGCGGCAACAGAAATACATCATCTGTGAAAATTTCAACTGTTTAACTATCGCGGTTCATGAGATACAGCCTGGTGACAGATGGACGGACGGACGGACGGACAGTGGAGTCTTAGTAATAGGGTCCCGTTTTACCCTTTGGGTACGGAACCCTAAAACGAACTTTAGTAACTAGGCAACTTGTTATCTTTTTGAAAACCAAAGGAGACGTTCAATATATGTATGGGGCTTGGTACTAAAATAATTGAAAATTTAAACATCCTTCTTTGATGTCTTTGGGCATTCAATTTTTTTTTTACAACCGCCCGTTTTTTTTTAAACAAGTGTTGAAAAATAAAATGCTTGCATCACTAACTACGAACATTATTTATATTTTAAGGTTGGCAGCTCTGAGGCAAATGACGTGAGAATGACAATGAATGCCAGACAGCAGAGCTCAGGTCACAGCGACATCGTCGTATTCCGTTGTTCGTAATTTCGCTGTGCTTTGAGTGTTGTGCTGCTTTATAATTAAGTACATTAAAACATTTGTTTCAACGTCATTCTGTCTCAATTTCATGAAGCTACAGTTAAAATTATAATAAAATCTCAAAGTATTTCATAGAAAAGAAAACATAAGACACATTTAAAATAATTATTGCATAGAAATGAATAAATAAAGGCTATGCGCGTTTTGTTTGTACTTAAACATTCTTCACTTTTTTACAAAAATAAGCACCTGAAAAATTCATATTTAGCTATAATCGAGTAGTTTAATAAATAAGCTTTCTAAGAAAGTACATAACATTAACGTTTAAAAATCTTCGGAATATCATACCACTTTTGATCTCTCCTTTTACTACAGTGCTACAGTTCTTATGCAGTTGGCGGTTGAATGTTCAGAATCTGGTGTGTATTTGTTAGTGACAAGGTTCGGAAGGCTCGTTGTACGGACTACGGACTGCATGAATAAATTGAATACTGATTTAATCTCACTGTCGGCTCATTCGATTTGTGTAGATTATGATCTTTGGCATTCTGAATATCAAATGTTGTTCGATTTTGATTCCCCGTATTCGTATACGCTTCGTGTTCACCACCAGTCACACATGCAGTTGGAAAATTTCTGAATTTTGGTACCAGTTTTGTCGCGGAGAAAATGTGTACAGCGCTAAGACTTGCAATGATAGCGATTTACAGACCAAAATCAACATTATTCTTAATTCATTTTACCGTTGAAAAGATGGAATTGCTAGCTTTTGTACCCACGTTTGAACATTTTAAGATAGTTAAAAGGAATGCAAACTCACCTATTTAGTTTTCCCACTTAAAGCGGCATCGTGCCTAAATACATAAAGATGTCTCGAAAAATAAACAGAGATTTACCTTGCAAAGGTTAAAGGTTTTGTTTACCTTTAAAAGGCAATCTAAGCGCCCATCTTTATACACGTTGGCAAAAAAAAATCTTATATTTTTCGCCAAACCCCCGAACGGAGGGCGGGTTCAGTGTTGTGATTGATTTTACGCAATATTCGCCGGCCACGTCGCGTTCTTTAGGCACTCGCAAAGTAAACTCAATTCAGGAAAAGGCGGCCAAGTAGCTGGGGTCCGTTTGTCCTTCACTACTTTACTATAAATGTAATAAGAATAAGGCAAATCTTTGCTTTATTACCCGGAAGAGACGCAAACATATGAAACAAAAAAAAAAAAAGAGAAAAACTTTATAATCATGCCTTAGTCGGCTTATTAAAACAAAATGGTATTCATGAAAATCGTATAATGAAACTACCTACTGCTTACATAAGCCGTAAAATGTACACGTATGTTGAATTCATTATACTTATTATTTTATTCATTCGGAATAAACAGTATCTATTCTGATAATACTAACAAAAATAAAAAATATCACGTAAAAACAATATTTAACTATATCTATTCAGTTAATGAATTTTTAAATTATTAATATATTACATTTTATAAATACTTTGTGTGTATATATGTATATATATATATACCTATATGTATATGTATAAATATAGGTATATATATACCTATATGTATATATATATATATATATACATATTGAGTTGTAGTGTTTTTGATTTTGTAAGTTAATTTTAATATTTCTACACTGGCAACGGGTAGTGTAGGTGAAACGGTTTAATATTAAGATCTTAATGTACAGACGCCAGCACATCAAGCTACTACAATATGTCAAATTTCTTTATTACATTTTCAAGTATATCGCTAAAGCTGATTAGGAAAATTTGACAGTTTTGGGTAGCTTGATGTGCTGGCGTCTGTACCATATACTCAGAAATAAATGTATTTATTTTATGTATTATTAATAATAACTTTTATAATATTGACAATTATTTTTGTAAAGAATAAAATAGAATACTCTTAATATATAAATTTTACAAAGGGTGACACAATGGTCGGTCTTATCGCTAAGAGCGATCTTTTAAAGACAACCTGAAGATGTTGGTTTTCATTTTAACATTCAATTTTACTGCATATTGAACACAATGTGAAAAGCAATTTTTTGTTCTTTAGATGATATAAAAGTAACACTCCTGAAATAAAATGTATTATATAATTGTACATTGATAAAATTTATGTTTTTGGTCAATGATAAACGCGATGAGCTATTATTTCAGAATAGGCATAAGAATAGAGGACCTACACTCTTTACAAACATCAATAATTGCATAATGAAAATTAACAAGTACCTATGTAGTTTCAGTTAAATTATTTTCATTATTTACATCTAGTAAAATGGTACCGTTACACTCTGAGAATCAACGTAAAAAATCTCAGCACTTTTCTTGAGAGAATAATTTTATCGTGAATATCATCAAATTGCGTCTCCAGGCGAGTATAATTAAAATGGATACAAAATTCAGAGCCTTCATAATTCAGCTCTTACTTACTGAGGTAGACGTGACAGATAAAAGTACAAATTAAGAAAAATTCGCTTAGTTTATAAGACTGTTCGAGGTAAATAAATACATGTGTAAATAAGTACCTTTTGTTTATTTTTAGATTATAGGTATTCTATGTTTTCTTGTTTTAGTATACTCATTTTTATTTTAAACACATGAGACCAATTTGAATTTTGATGTATCATGGTCGATTGTGTCATGGTCGTATTCATTTCCACGACAACTCCTTCAGCGATCCCTTGGAGAGATGGAACAAGATTTCATCAAAGACGATCATAGGTATGAGTGGAATTAGGCTAGTTCATAGTAGGAAATGCAATCTCGATCTCGAATCTCCTGAGAAGTCAAGCCCATTTTCGATATTCCGCCATTTTATTATAATTCAAGGATTTGTAGCGTGCGTAATGTCTGTGTACAGATTTGTGGCGTTATGTATGCGTAGTGCAGATTAAATAAACGTTGAATTTTTTGTTTCGAGATTCGATTAATGTATTTCATTTACTAAATTTATTACCCTAAGTATGGGTTATTTTTTATTTTAATTGAGATTAAGAATTTTTATTTACAAAATCGCATTATTTCGAAAAGTAGGTGAAATTTCGATCTCGAAGTTCTCTAGATGATGATATGATATATATGATATCTAGCCTGATTGCCGGGCGAGATCTCGAATGGCGAATCTCGACACCATACTGTGGTGTGCACATGGAATCTCGAGCTGCGCATATTGACTCGAGATTAAATTTTCTAGTTGACAGTAAGAAAAGTACGTTATGATTTACATAACATTTCTTTTGCATTACCAACCAAAAGTCGTACGAAAAGAATAGTTTTGAAAGGAACAATAAAATGTTCTTATACACGTGCCTCACTATTAATGGTGTTTATAAATGTTTTTCTAATATTGTTTGGAACGTTTTTATACCTCAACATTATTTTTCTTATAACTAAATAAATAATTTTACCCTACTTTTCTCTCAGTGTAGAAAAAATGGCATATTTTTTTCTAATATAACATTAATTGGCGATTTATTGGTACGATCGCCGAACTTTATTGGAACTTGGTAACATACCTACAAGACTTAAGGAAAACCGATAACTTTGCTCATTATGAGTCGAAAGCTATTGCAAAACCCGGTGAAAATAGCTACTAAATTACATACGGAGTAAAAAGCATAAAATCCACCTCGAGGAAGTCAAGGAAACAGAGACCGAATTCTCTGGCAGGCACAGAATCAGAGTTACCATTTTTAACGTCATTATAGACTGGCTGATTGCAAAACTACGGAGACACGGCTTCAGGAGAACTAAGTGTAAAGAAGTTAAGTTTTCTTACGAAACTACATCGTGATCTAAACATATCGTCGAAAGAGCCAGCTATGATTCTATAAAGTTAACAGAATCATACGAAATACATAATTATTATACATATTTAGCATAGACTACATTATTTTTTATGTTTATTTGTATAAAGTCGGTTAATTTTCGTAATAAGTCCGAAGTGCCTAGGGACACTGGGTCTCTTGAGTCCAGGCCTGCCCTCGCTATAAAAATAGAAATGCTCGAGAAGCGGCCTACTACTTTACTGAATA
Organism: Eremobia ochroleuca; assembly: GCA_949629135.1. Lineage (NCBI taxonomy): Eukaryota > Metazoa > Arthropoda > Insecta > Lepidoptera > Noctuidae > Eremobia > Eremobia ochroleuca. The sequence goes on along the minus strand of OX451384.1, from coordinate 13,841,923 downwards.
AAGAAGTTATTAAAAAGTGTCAGATTTCACTCATTACAAAATAGTTTTTATAGCTTTCAGGATCTTGCATCTGTTCATTCAAAGATTAAGTGTTGTACCTAGGTGCTTCTTTGTCTCCAGTTCTGAAGCCATAGCGATTGATGGCGAACTTCTCCCAGTCTGCTCCAACTTTCGGTATCTCGGTTCACTAATCCAATCCCAATTGTTTCTGGAAAGCAATCTACTTCTATACAAATGTATTCTCAAGCCTATCTGATGCTGTGGTTTCCAGCTTTAGGAAACTGTAGCGAAGTCCAATATCGAAATCCTTCAAAGGTGTCAATCAAAAACCCTGCAACAGGTAGTAAATGCTCCCTCTTATGTCACAAACAAGAAAATTCACAAGTATTTGAAGATAACAGTTTTTATCTTCAGATACTTGTGAATTTTCTTGTTTGTGAGGAAATCAAAGCTGATTTAACTCAATACTCCACCAGATAGAATGGAACGAATGAACTAGCAATGGAACTAATGTCAAACGCAGTTACCTTCACAACACTGAAAAGAAGGGCACCCCAGACTTACAACCAGCATGAATGGGCTGTGTTATCAATCGGATGGGGTAGCGGCTTCAAACCGTGAAAGTTCAGTAACCATCATCTGCCTATTACTGAATGTACATGAACAAATTGTGGACCAAAAAGTTGGTATTATGCTGAAATAGTCACATTGTGAGTGAAATTGGCCACAAGGAACATACCTACTTATTATAATCAGATTCACAAAAAGTCAACTAGCATGTAGTGGGGATTTGAGCAAATCAAGATTATTGTTGGTTTGGGACCGCCCTCCCACCGGAGTCCCGTCGTCAAGCAGCCTGCTATGTTTCATCGATACCTGGGAGTTCCAGTGCCTTAGGCATCTTCTGTTCCATCGCAGACCTCATCCATCGCTTTCCATAAGGCGTGATCGAGGCCAAGAGCGGGCCCATTCAGCAATAAAAAATAAAATAAAAAAGTAATGTAAATTACAAGAAAATAAATGTTACTGTGTTTACACGAACAATGTCCGCTCGCCATTTGCATTTTTTTACTGTGTCCATCTCTTTATAATAAAATAAACAAAGCATGCCCGATGTACGGCCTATCATACTATTCTCAAAGTTTTTACGACTTGGCAAAACATCGAGATTTACTTTTTATCTGTAAGTGCTTAAGTATTATACACATAAACCATTCGGTATCAATTTTCTAAATGATGGTGAAAATCGCTTCAAAATCCGTGGCGTAGTTTAAAATAACAACGCGGTCACACAGACGACACGAAAAGCGATTTTAATTTATAATATGTATATGTCACCCTATGATTATGAACAAAATGATTGTGAACTGGATTAAACTTGCATGCGACGGAACGCACCTTGCCCTAAAACTAAATAGCCTTGTAACTGCGACCAACTTGTAAGTAACGCTCACCGGCCGCTGCCGCGGCACCGGTCGCTTCGCTCGCTCGGCTCGCGCGCGGTTGGTCACAATTCTAACCTAACTCATATGAGGAGTGTCTGTTCAAAAGGTCCTATTTCCCTGTCGAATAAAAATTATTTTTATTTTTTTTCCCCGAAACTGTTACTTAAATCCCATCCAAATTTGATTAAATTCTGATCGAAAAGCGATTATATCCAATTTAAAAAAAATCTAAAAGTTAGACGTTCCGACCAAGAGGTCTTATTTCTCATACAAATCAGGTTAAGAGCACTACCAAACATTATTAAAACGTAATAAAGGTTTATTATTATATACCATTAAACAATTTGAATAGGTTTTATTGTTTCCTGTGAAATTTGTTTATCATGGAAATAGGACCTTTTGAACAGATACTCCTCATATTTGGTCGGGGGGCTGGCTTAGTTGCCTAGCTTACTGACATATCAGGGACGGTTCACTATTTCACGGTTTTGTCATGGATAGATTACAAACTATAGAACATTAATACGTCATATGGTATAGTTACGATTTTTCGACAGCTTTACACAATCATTCGCTGACATATCTTCCATTTCTTCACGTTACCACTCTTAAACTTTGATGTAACCTTCTTCCTGCCACTTCCAAAACAAATTACACAGGACATGTTGCTGTTGGTTGTTTATTATTATAAACAAGTAAGTTTTATTAAAAAATCTTGTTTTTGCTTTGACTATCAACCCTTATGAAGGTACTGGTTACAATATTACAGGGAGTTATATTTGTGATTTATCTACAGCTATTCCGCAAGTTTACAACATTTATTTCACTGTAAACCAAAATTCAAAGTCAAGCACGGATAGTCCCCGTGAAAGCCGAAGTTATGAACTTAATTTCAAATAACGACCTTGAAGTTTTAAGCAACTTTAATACTGTATAAATCAAGTTAAAGTTTCGGTAAACGATTTCAACGGTCCAGTGCAAACTATTATCAATTTTGATTAACGTGTAGCAATTTCCTTTGTGATTCCGATTAACGGTTAACAAGCAAAGTAAACCAGTGCAATGAGAAAGAAATACTCAGTAATATCATTAGATGCAGCTCTACTACAGTGGTTCCGCAATCCTACGAGAGGACGTAAAACTTTACGGTCAACCCGACAAACGCGCTGTGATAATCGAATGAAATTCCGCCGTATGTACTCGAAGTGGCGGCCGCCATAAAATGTCATGACGAATATTTTCAAATGGCCCACGTAAATGGCAGTTATGGATTCTATTTTAAAACGTTTTGTAACGTTTGGTAACGGCTTTTTGTTAGTCATGTTTTTAATAGTTTTGAGAATTTACAAATGCTGTTTTTTACCGTGGTTTATTAATGATGAGTTTTTATGAGAATATCCCAGCAGTTCGCCTAACAAATGAAAACACTTTTTGCTAACTTTCCTCCAACATACATATAATGTAAGTCCCATCGTCAACCGGATACTATAATGGGTTTGTAATCTGTAACGTTATGTGCAGTATTGCGGCTAAACTGCTATAATACCGCAGTTTCGGTGTCGATAAAATGAAAATTCTTCAAGAGGAAAATTTCTCGAGGTATATAACCTGCGCAAAAGTTGATCGTTTCGTGATACATGTTTAGTTGTTGGCTAACTCTTTGCTTATAAATCCGGGAAAGTTTCATAACTCGACGGTAGGGCGGCCCCGAATGTGGTGTTAGGCTCCTCTACTATAAATATTATTTATTACCTTCTACGAAAGCTCGGGGAATTCGAAATACGGCGAAAATATTCCAAGAGATAACGTTTCGTCTATATTCATGTTGACTTAAGCAGCTTAGAAGTTGTAAGTAGCAGAACTCCAACTTAGAAATGGATCAAGTTATTTACTATCGCTTCTTTAAATTACGTTGTTAAATTCTAGTGTGACAAGTCATTACAAATAGCTGCGCGCTGCACGGTGTGCAATTTAACTCTTTTATTTCGGTCCAATCACACACCTAACGAGTACCAGGAAAGCAATTTTGTTCAGTGAATACGGATCACATTTGGAATAATAGGGGCCAAAACTGGAACCATTCCAATCTCTTTGGATGTGATCTGTAGTTTAGCGCCATTTTGGGATCTGCCATTTGTACGATGTGAATGTCACCTTGTGAAACAACCTTGGTCGCCTCCGCTTATCGATGAGACATGAGCAACAGAATAGGATTTTATTATCATGTTACCTACGTCAGAGCATATAATAGCAATTTCTAGCTAATGAATTTATATTTATATTTATTAGTAAGTCCGGGTGGTCTCAATATTTTTATTTAATTTATTAATTCCTCACCTTCCTAAGAAATTAGTTCACCCTTTTTCACAATGCAAAAGTTATTTCAAAAGCCATTCTAGTCAATAGTCTTTCTAAACGAATTAATAGCAAAGATTGGCGCATTTCCATTGGTGATAGGCACCCCATTAAAGAGACTGCAGTGACTATTAGCCCCGACCAACGTTTTCCCCGTAATCTCTTTTGTGTCGACATTTTATTATCGGTAGAGTCAGCTCTGTTGTAATCCCCGGCAAGCGGTACAATTTACGATTTATAAAACCGCCATTTTCTGTTGTAAAGCAAAACGATAAAGAGAATAGTAAGGCTCGACTTGGCGATGCTCACCTCGTTCTTCGTCACCCTTTTATCTTAATATTCACTGATATTAAAAAGTTAATCCGAAACAACAGCACGGATAGTCGCTTTAAGCTGTATCTTTGTGTTGGTAGCACTGAATTTGCTCACCATTTATTATTACGGGGTTGAATATCAGACAATGAAATAGAGGTAATATTTTAATTGACTTATACTTTTAAATGTCGAAATTAAATATAACTGTAGCAATAAAATGGTTGAGTAGGTATTATTATATTTGTAGCCGATGGGATTTCCCATCGGCAAAAATGGCGAGCTTTTCATACAAAATGTCACCCAATATTTTAACCTTCAATAGGAAATGAATTTTCTAAAATCCATCCTTAGTGCTCACTTTCATTATATTACGTTGTTCCATTCAAAGTAACACCTTATAATCTCGAGTTTTCCCGAAATTTCTAGAGATTATTTGGTTAACTATCTATGCGGTCGAATCAGTCTTTCGAGAGCTATCAGCGGCACCACGCACTTAAATTGTCTCCTTCGCAATGGATCGCTAAAATTTAATTAATTCTGTGACCAATATGAACGTGACGTATCAACGTATCTTTATAAAGTTCGATTTTTTGCTTCTACATCCAGGACCCGACATTCACCGTGACCTTACAGCCGCAATGGGTTGACGAGCTTATCCTCTAAGAACGGTCCAGCGATGGCTTGCTCACTTTAGACAAGGCTGAACCAGCATCGAAGAGGCTCGTGGTAGACCTCATAACACAGCTCCAGATCATGAAGATCGTGTGAGGGTTTTGAAGGATCTTCTTGACGATTCAAGAACTTGGTCTTTGAGGGAACTTGCCTACGGAGTTGAGCTCAGTAAGTCTTCTGTGTACCGTATTCTCACTGAAGATCTACACTTGAGAAAGAAATTGGGAAAATGGGTACCACACGAACTCACTCACGAAAAAATGGAACGTCATTGGCTTTACTCCCGCCATAACCTACTGCTCCTGAATGAACACCCTAACTGGCTGAAACAGACTCTTCCCATAGACGAAACTTGGTGGTCTCTTTTTTACACCCCTCCTACAAGAGACAAGTTAAGTCCTGGCTTGGAAGAGGTGAAAAAGCACCATTGATACCGGCACAAAAGATGGAAGAGAGGAAAAAGATGTTGATGGCAATGGATTTAAACGGTGTAGTATTCTGGCATCTTTGCGAAGAAGGAGAAACGGTTAATTCTGAAGTCTATAGAGACTTCCTGGAACACAATATCTCTCAGTGGTTACGGGGTAAACATTTCTGCCATCCAGTGCTTCTTCACGAAAGTGCCAGAGCAAAGCAGCTCTAATTCGGGAATTTCTGAAAGCATGACGATATGAGCTATGGGATCATCCACCTTATTCGCCGGGTTTAAATCCATGTGATTTCAGCTGCTTTGGTCCACTTAAACGTCAGCTCAAGGGTACTCGTTACGGTAACTGGGATCAGCTTCAGGAAGCTCTTGAAGCTGCCATAAGGGAAGATTCTGAGAGGGGCTTGTTTCAAGGTGTGCAGAAGCTTCCAAAGCTTTGGAAAGCTGTAATTAATAACGATTGACGGTGTCTACTTATAATAATACTAAAATTCCAGTTACTAATTCCTTTTCTTTTCATTTATACAATAATTGTGTCAAATATCATTTTGAACGGGACAACCTAATATAAAGAACTTTTCTGCAAAATTTCATGCTTATAGATCCAGCGGTTTAGGCTGTGCGTAAGGTACTGTATGAATGAGCTTAAGATTTTTATTGATTAGAGAAAATAATGCGTTGCATAGCATGATATCACGCATATATTCCTCGACGGAGTAGACATAGTCGGTGATAGAGTGTACAAGATAATACCATATTTTACCAATTACGATGAAGTTCTATAAAAAAGGAGGCGAATCTTTAACCGAGCACAGATTCAGACTCCGAGATACTACAGAAAAAAATTAGAATAAACCGATGATAGATTGATACATAGGAAAGGGGTGACTTATAAATAAGTATGGAGGAAGACTTGCCGCATCAACCCCAAATAAATTGTGATAAGGCAGGAGGATAATGATATTTTTAACAAGCTGCAATTTATTTGGTGGGTGCCTACTTTCTTAGTGTTATCTTAAAGTTAGAGTGCGACCATTGTTGCACCGCCATGGTGTTCACTGGCCTGCAAAACTAAGTATCACACATTTAAAATAGGAATAGTATTTTAAGTACACAAGATATACTTTCGAAATAAAAAGGACTCGAAAAAGAGTTTAATTTTGTATATAAAAACTTCATAGTCGAGTACCTTTTATGAAATGGCTGAAAAGAGCTTTAAAAACAAAAATAATCCTTTTCTAATTACAATTTTACCATACATTTTTTTTTTGTTTTCAATTTTTTTCTTGATCGATGAGTCTTGTTACAAAAGCTAAGTTAGACAACAGCACATACATTTTATTTATCATGCCTCTTTCACCTGAAGAATGTGGAGAGCTAGGATCATGACTTTTTTGGAACTAGGCATAAGTATGCGTCGTCCTGCAAGAATGGTGCGTGTGACCTTACGAATGGTCCAGAAGGTGAAGCGAAGGTACAAAGAGACTGGAAACCCTGTGAGGACACCTTGTAATGTCAGACCCAGGTGTACTAGTGCCCGAGAAGACCGTTATATATTTTTCACTGTGTTGAGAAATCGCCACTGATATGCCGATGAAGTCCAGCAACAGCTTCTTCAGACCCGAAGGGACTACATTAGTGACAGTACAGTGAGAAGAAGACTTGCTGAAGCAAATCTGAAACCCCGAAGACCAGCGAGTTGCCCCCAAACTCGAGAGAGAGCATTGAGTAGCGAGACTGCGATATGCCCGCGAAAACACACACGGGGATGAAGAAGAGTGGTCAAGAATTTTGTTCACTTGAGTCTTGAATTTTGTTCAATTGAGTCTCGATTATCATTTTACACTTCTTATGGTAACCAACTACCTCACTCAGGGCACTAAAACAGTCCCTAATTGAAGAATGGTAGAATATTCCCCAACATCGGCTCCGAAACCTCGTGTTCAGTATGCCAAACCGGCTAGAAGCTGTAGTCAGAGCCCGAGGAGGCAATACCACTTATTAAAAATTAAATAACACGTAAAACATACTTATAAATGTTAATTGTGTTTTTTGACACTAAGCTAAAAATTACTAGTTTTATTGTTTTATCTTGTTTTCTATTAATAAAAATGTTACTAATGTATAGTTTACTACTTTCAAAGAAAGCTATAAAACGTTTTTATTTTTATTTTAAATCACTAACTTCAGTAGATTTAAAAAAAAATGAAATTTTATAAGTGTAGTACTTAGTAATACTTGTTTCTTATGTGCATAGTTACTTGCTGGGTGTATTTTTGTTGTTGATATGTAATATTTTTACTTTTAATATTTTTACCGCCAACATGAAGACTTAGGGTCAAAACACATATACACACGCTACGACATCGCATCGTGGCAGCAACCCACGGCGTTACAGACATAACTGTTTTTATTGATAACTATCTTTCTGTTTTTAGTTTACACCTGAAACAAGTTCTAAAGACTAGTTACCAATAAAAAATAGTTTATTTAAACATGTCTGTAACAACGTTTTGGCTCTTAATAACATTACTATTATATTATTAATATCCTTGACTTCTAGACTCAATTATATTATAATCTCAAACGTTATGTGCGAAGTGGTAACTCGATGCCTTGTGGTCGAGGAGCAAAAACCTTGCTCGTAGACTCGCTCGTATCATAACAGTTCCACTTTTTAACAAACATGAAAAGTTACTATTTTTTTCCTAATGATATTCATGTCAAGCAATTACTAAATGCTTGATATGAATATACACGCCTGTTAACGTCAGATGATAGGAAAACTACAGCGGTATTAAACTCTTTACCTAATTACAGTTTCATATCCATTAAATAACATTTGATGATTTCATAGACTGAAATTAAAACCAAATATATTATTCAAACTATAGTATAAGCGCTAGAGGGGTTTGTGGCTAAATACTAACAGCCGCACGGCTCGATCGATCAGCTTAAGCGCCGCTTGCCGCGGTTAGTCCGTGGATGGGTGACCATCATCACATACCAAGACCCCTCCGTGCCTCGGAAAGCACGTTAAGCCGTCGGTCCCGGCTGTAAACCGTGGATCTTTGTCATTAGTAGTCCGAAAGTCTGACAACCAGTCATACCAAGGTGTATCGTATTACCCAGTAACTTGGTTGTGGAGGTCAGAGAGGCAGTCGCTCCATGTAAAATACTGGTATTCAGCTGCATCCGGTTACACTGCAAGCCGACCTCAACATAGTTGGGAAAAGGCTAGGCAGATGATGAAACTATAGTATAAGCTGACCTCGCATTGTACGGGATTTTTAAACAATGAGAATTTACCTACTGTCGTCACATATGATTAGGTATTCGTACGCGTATAGAAACGAACATATTTTACGAACATATTTTAGTTTCTTCATAAAATTATTTAACATCAGTCCTCCGCAAACCGACCTAAAATCTTTCAAATGCTATTTGATAATTATGAACTCAACACTCAAACTCAAACTATTCTCTTTCTCAAACTTCGTATTCACATTGAATACGATGAAGCACGTACTACACGACTCTACTCACATAAGTGCTCCGTAGGTTAAAGTCAGATGAAAATATCTACAGCAAAGTTTGATAAGTATTTCGAAACTATTCATTATTAGTTCCCGGTACCTTTACGAATAACTCGAGGTAAACCCCCCTGGAAGAGAGCGCAGAAAGCGATAAGGCCGCTCATTTTATATTTGGTAGTGTTTGATGTATTTTTATGTTATGTATTTTTGTGGTGTACAATAAAGTATATATGCATACTAATAAATGATAAATAAATTATTTTGTGTAAGTAGATTTGTACAAACACTTTTACATGTCAATTATATATATTTTTTAAACTAGATGAGGTCGGCGTTTCCTATCTCACTAGTCTGAGAAGAATGACCGAAACAAACTCAGAGGTCACAGTCTCTTTTAAAGTCCCATAATCTTGGTCGGATCATGTGAAGACCATGTAGATTGGTGTCTGAAATGGTCTTTTGAGTAAAAAACCACACAGATTGAGCGGACCTGTCCAGTCAGTGCACGCATTTGTCAAAAATCGTGCATATGGCATTATAAATAAATAAACCCTCAATGTTCTTATGAAACTATAAGAGTAATATGAGGGAGATATTTATCCAATCACTCTGTCTAAAATAAATTATTTACAAGCACCCGGATCAACACACAGTAAGTCGAAAATACGTAAGGGATAAATTAAAAAAAAAAAATAAATAAATTATAACTCTTTCAATTCTTGGATATATTAAATGTATCTGTATAATTGTACCCTATGTTCAAAAAATGAACTGCTATATTAACTGCTACTCGTATAGCTGCTTCCTGGAACTTGTTTTACACAAAGAAACCAAATGAGATTAGTTTAAAAAGGATTAAATAGTTATTTATTGTGTTGCTATGCGCTGTAATATTGTAAGACTGGCTGGAGACAACTATTTTTTAATTATACAAGGATGAATAAAATTGTAAGAGTAGAATTTCATATAATTTAATCAGGTCAATCCTACTGAGAAATGGTTAGTTTCAGATTCGTGATCTATTCCAAAATACATACGTACACATACATAAGTACGAAACCTTATGAATTTTTCAGCCTTAGTAATTTTCCATTTATTTATTCTTGAAGAAGCCTGTGTAAAAATCTCTAACTATATTTTTGACTAGGCCAGTAGTTAACTTAAATTTTTGGCCATCTTGACTAGTATAAAGGTAAGTTATTAGGGTTTAGTTAATTTGTTAAAATTATTTGTGAAATCACGAATTAGTGTAACTTAAAGTGTAGATTAAACAACTTAAAGTGTAAATTAAACATCGCACATTAATTCGTGATTTCACAAATAATTTTAACAAATTAATTAATCCCTAATAACTTAAACCTTTGGCCCTCGTGACCAGTATAAAGGTAAGTTATTAGGGATTAGTTAATTTGTTAAAATTATTTGTGAAATCACGAATTAGTGTGCGATGTTTAATTTACAACATCATTATTTTGTTGCTAAACGTTTATGAGCTGCTTTATTATGTGATTGAGGAATATACTCTTACCTGAAAATTGGTAGTGCAAAATTAAATTATTTAGGTACAGACGCCAGCACATCAAGCTACCCGAAACTGTCAGATTTTCCCAATCAATTTTGAACCTTATGCTTTAGCGATAAAGTTGAAAATCTATTAAAGAAATCTGACAGATTGTAGTAGCTTGATGTGATGGCGTCTGTACCTTTGTAGATACTTGAAGTGGTAGGTTCCGAACAAATGAATATCGAATATCGAAACCTTTATAATCTCAGTTTCTTGTCCGTCTGTCACAAAGGTTTTTCTCACGATTAATGAAACAGGAATTAAAGTTTTGGCATAATGTTAGGTCTCGATATCGCGCGCATAGATTTGTTAGTCAAAGACGAAATATATGTATTATATTTGAGATTTATTTGTGGGGTCAGTTCAATCTTTGAAAAACATAAATTTTAATTAAAATGTCATGTTTTAGGTATCGTAAAGAGCTTAGTTTAAGGCCAAATATTATAAGAAAAGTATTTTTTTTTTATAATATTTGGTTTCGTTGTGTTGAAAATATAGCCCAAAATTTGCAAAAAATGACCATCCCCCTAATCTTCTAAGTATATAACACTACATGGTTCATTTTAATAGACTTATTATAAAATATTGATCCATACCTATTGTGCAGGAAAATTATAGCTGTTTGCGACACGAGAAATAATTGAATAATAACAAATAATAATAATATACACACATTATAATTGACAAGTACCAACAATAGTTGCTTATTTACGAAGGTCTTTTGACCTATTTATTATTAATTTTATCATATGTATATATATATTTTTACTTTGCTTAACTACTCGTATAATACTCGTGTAGTGAAGATCGTTGTTTTCCTTGATACTAAGTTATTTAAATGTATGGCTTACGAGCTGCCCAGTGACCATTTCAAAGACTGCTAAGAACTGCTTGATTCGGAACCTTAATTGTGTGGCGAACAGACTCGATCGTGGCCGGTTTTTTTTTTAATTTATGGGCCCTATAAGCCGTAACACAGAAACGCTGCTTTGCAGCAAAAACAGATTTGACGGCAAAATTCTCTAATACTCCCTACAGACTTCCTTCTAAATAACAAAACATAAAATTCGATAAAGAAGTTACAACTCCATGTATTCCTAGTTTGGTACATAGCCGTATTATAATCTTTATTTGCCCCAGCTAGAAGTGTGATTACCAGGGTCAGAGTCGACTTGCGTATACGTTTAGTATACGCAAGTCGACTTAAACATAGTTATCTATAGAATTGAGTGCGGGTGACAGCTCATCTATTGACTGTGAGATTCACAATGGCTCCGGTATGGCACCTCCATTAGTAGTAATTCATACAATACGAAATGATTTTGTGCTCTTTTTTTAACGTGATGAGTGAAGTGTATGTAAGAAGTGGCATACGATTTTTTTTTATTTCCTCTAGTTAAAATGGAGAAATTACACTTTGAAATACTGCTTTGATTTAATTTTAATTAATTTGATTTAATTTTATTTCATTTCATTTATTTTTTTTTCAGTTTGATTTGATTTGTTTTAATTTTATTTTATTTGTTTTAATTCAATTTGATCTAAATTAATTTGATTTAATTTCTACATCTTTTATAAATTCTATTTAATTTGTATTTTATTTTAATGACAAATGTTACTAACGAAGTTTATGAGTGTTACTAACAACAATAATATGTATCATTTGTTTTCGAAATAAATAAAAAATAAGTACTAAGTGTTCCTGTTTCACAACTATCGTTTTTTTTCTATGTGGCAATTAGTGCGATGTCGACAATTTCTGCCAGTAGCAGTAATGAAATTTCAATGTAAAATTCATGGAGTAAGTAATGTTTTTTTTTTGTTAATATTAAATAACAATTATCGATATTAAAGTGCGCGTATAGCCTAATGCACGTCACAAGTAAATATTACACATGACGTGGTATGCGTTTCCTGGTATAAAGCTCTTCTTCAACGAAATAACCTCTCCGTGTGGCTTATAACTACGTGATCCCTAGTTTAGCTTGTTAGCCTTTACTATTTTCTGAAAGCCTGCCATGATTTACTTATGTTGAAGATATCTGGCAATACTGACTGATACTCTCAAATTGCCTCCTATCAGTTATTTTTATTAGCTTACGTTGTTTGTGGTTGAGGAGATCGTGGAGTACTTGCGTGTGAAGACCAACTGGACTTTGAGGGTCGAGAAGTTGGAGCCGCGTCACAACACGAACTTCAAGTCGTTCGTGGTGCGTGTTCCGACACATCATCTCGAGAAGTTCCTCAAGGAAGAGTTCTGACCGAAGGGTGTTGGGTATCGCCGGTTTTGTGGCGACACTTCGTGTGCAGTAGTATAAGTTGTGTTATGTTGTATTTATTTATAGTAATTTAAGTTATATTATTATAGTATTGTATTTGTGATAATTTTGTATGTATTAGTTTATAAGTATGTTTGTAGTAGTATGTATTGTTTTTTCTATGGGCCTTAGTTGCCTGAAATAAATAAATAAATAAATAAATAAATTACATCTGTGTAGAGGTGCTGCTTTATGGTTCAGGCTCCTCTACCCGCGGGTAGGTGAAATCTTTTTCCTTTGCTTGATTTCGTTTAATTTTACAGTCAATGTATAGCCTGACCTAGAACAGCCTTGAAATTTAGCACTCGGCTTCTAGTGGCTATGAATTTGGGCGTATTGGTCAGTACCGTGCCTTACAGCCTGCGTTTTCCTACACAAACTAATTGGTGCTACGGTATCTGAATGTGTTCCTATAATTGGCGAGAAAGAGAGAACCTGTCTGAAACCAGCTCTGATATTTTGGATACATGTATGGATACATGTTTGAAACTTTATCGTATATGCGTATACCCAATTATGCAGCTCCATGCTCAACCTGAGGTTGAACATGGAGCTGCATAATTGTTGCTTGGTACTCAATCAAGCAAGTAAAGCCGACCATCTTATGCGGATGGCTCTGGTCATCAAATTCTTTCCCTAATGATATTTGCAATGTCACCCATGACAGGCTTTTATTTGGCTTCTCTGGACACCTGTCACGATAAGGTGCAGCGCAGACGGCACACTTTTTGTGCTATCGAGTCTGCGGCGCACAAAAAGTCTGCATGGCGCGCAAAAAGTCGGTCGCGGATTTTTCACAGACCCAACGCACACGACGCACATCTTCGATCATTCTGTAGGCACAGCTGTAGGGACGTAGACGCTATGGAAATCGTGCAGAGATCGCGAAGTATTATTTTGTACATGAAGTACAGAAAAAGAAGAAGAAATAAAGAATTTTGAGTACATCCTATACTTTAAAAAACGATAATATTCTCAATTCGGTTGCATGTTTAAAATCCGTAACAGGTACCTACTTTATTTTTATTTTATCCGACTGTGACAATCCTACCAAAATAGGCATACATTTTGACAGCTCCTTAGAAGCTTGGTCTCTGTACGGTTCTACTTATGTGGTGAAGTCTAATAAAAACTTAAACTAACCGTATTTTGTTTTTTCTTTAGACGTCATACATGTCCAAACAGGAGCGGAATAAACATTACAGCACACTTCTTCCTACATTTTTCTTTTTAAATGTCTATCATGATATTCTGCCTTAGAAGTATCATAAATTGCTGGTCTGTTTTGTATTTCTTGAATTAACATCGTTACATCGACCTCTGGCGCCATGATAATACAATATAATATAATAATATTCCACAACTTTCACACAACGCCATCTAGTCCCAAACTAAGAAGATAGATAATAATAATAGATCGCGTGCGTTACGTCCACCTCTAGCAAATGCAGATTGCTGACTAAAGTGTGCGCCTAAAGTCTGCGTTAGCGCGCGTTGAAGTAAACGTTCAATTTTTTTCACACACTTCTTGTGCCGAGCGGCGCGGCGCGGCGCGGTGCGGTCTGCCGGAATTACACGGATTTTTTGTGCGCCGGACTTTACGGATTATGTATGCAAGCTACTCTTGACAGCATTAGCCTGAGCATACAGGATATGGTCATAGGTAATAGGTAATACGGTCTGGTGTCCGCAGGATATGCTCATGCTAATGCTGTCTGTTCACATGTTCTAGAATACGCTGGTACTCGTATTCCAGGGAATACCAGCGTATTCTAGAACATGTATATAACACAAAATGAATGTGGCAGATACTTACCGTCATGCGAGTCGTACATGTAAATGATTTCCTTCCATCCATAATACAGGATTGTATCCACGATAGCTTTATGATAATCCGGTCGCATGCTCACGGCGTGATCGATTAAACCGGACGATGGTGGGATGACCTGTGAAACAGAATAGCGTAAGTAGACATTTGTGTAAGTGTGGTCACCAAAGGATATAAACCAGTAACCAGGAGTAACCAGGGTCGACCAATATAGTTGAAGTTTAGTAAGAAATCGATGGAAGCTTTCGAATAAAATTTAATTAAATTAATAGAAAACAAACAGTTAATTTATCAAATTAAATTTCATTCAAAAATATCCATCGGTTTCTTACTAAACTTCAACTACTACTACTACTTATAATAGTCTTTCTTTAAAAATGATTTTGTCAACTTCCAGTTTTCTTTTGTATTAAACACTCAATCTGCTAATTAAATATACAATCCATACAACGTCTACATTTCGTAAGTAAATAAGTCATTATTTATTTTACTAACAGACTTAACCTAGGTAACATCAATGTCATTTCAATAAGGGATGGGTATGGCTATTACAGATGAGAAGGTCCCTGCCCTTCAAACTAGGAAAATCTTGTATCTTGAAGGACAGTGTACTTTTCAGGGATTGACACTTTTTTACAAAATATTCATAATTGCGCAACAAAGTCCTCCAGACCATATTCCGGCCACGGCGGCCAATCTCAACGGAGACTAGCCTTCGTCGGCGCGGGAGATAATATAGTGCACAAGTGTGCGCGCAGACACAGGTGCACTCCCTCTTCCCTCACTCTCATAGTCCGATGGGACGACAATTCGACACGACCGGACAGAGATCAGGCGTAGGACCAACGGCTTAACGTGCTTTCCGAGACACGGGGGTATCACACCGCCAACTTCCAAACTCCGGGCTGTTACTGAGAAATGCCTAATGGAAAAACTCAATAACACTGTCCGACCCGGGAATCGAACCGAGGACCCCACACACTCAGATTAATTGCGTAATAACTGTGATGCTAACACACATATTTATCAAAATAACGGAATACTGAGGTAACAAACAAAAAAATTAACAATCGAATTGAGAACCTCCTCCTTTTTTTTGAAGTTGGTTAAAAGGGCTTAAAAGCTAATTGTGGGGAGTGTTTGTGTGTCTGTAAAGTCCCTTTTCATTTTACAAAATTAGGTCAAATTCAGTACAAGAAGCATAATTTCTTTTACCTACAGAGTAATAAGAAACTATGGGTTGAATAGATCAATTCTAGAAATGAATCATTTATTTGAATTCTCTCATATATCAAAGCGAATACGTGCGGTTTCTGTCAGTATTAAAGATAAAAATTGAATCAGAGTGGGTTTGTCAGCAAAATCCTTCAGGCACTCGTTGAAAACAGCAGAGTTTGCCATACTCAGACCATTTATATTCATCAAAGCTAGCAGTGGATTGAGTCAGTTTTAGTGGGGCCAAGTGAGAAAAAAGTTTGACATTCTCAGCTTTACTGAGCGCCAGCAGTTATATTTTTCTCGCTTAAAATTAAGTTTTTGCAGTAAATATAGTTAGATATGTGGGGGAAAATAATGTCAAGTATATTGCATTCTTACTTAACGATCTCACTAAACACATTAAGTAAAAAAAAACTCTTAAGATTTTTTTCAATCTTGCCGCTTACCGGCCCTTTTTTACACGTACTGTCTAATGAATCGATTGCAAGAAACTCTTTCTAAACCTGCATTCGATGATTATCATTATATTATTATAATAAACACGCTCAGTTAAAAGCGCACATAAAGCAGCGCCATGACAAACACATGACACAAATTAAGATTTCTAAGTAATACAATTTACAGTGTTTGTCACTAATTACCTTCATAAGGCAACTCTGAAACACAACGCTTATCTTAAATCATCTGGCAGCTTCAAATGTCGGTGTCCTGAATTCCTGATTATGCCTACTGGTTAAACTAACACTTACCTAATTGTCTGTTATCAGCAAACCCAATTTTTAGTAACGTAATGATAATAATTTTCAATGCGTATTCATTAACGACAAACTGAAACCATAGCTACGCTGCAATACATACTCGTTACTAGACATTCAAGAGCATATTCATATTTTAAAATCTAGAAATAAAAGTTTTTTCGTACCTTTTCAGGGAACCACGGAGTGACAAAAGGCATTTGGAAAGTGTTAGTGTACGAGTGTAGAGTGTCAAAGGATTCCGGCGTCACCGCACCAAGCATGGCGAACACGCCCCGCGCGAACTGGTTGCAAACTGTTGGCAAATAATTAAATACCTGAGTGAAATTTACAGTTTTACATAAAAATAAAAGGAGATAGATGCATGTGAAGTTAGTTCGTTTATGGCTGAGGTTTGAAACTCTGCTGTGAAATTTAAATGAAAATAGTTATTACATATTTTAAGCAACTACACATCTGCCAATAATAACGCGGCGGATATTCGGCGTGATTTCACCGACAATGCTTTTTAGTCTACGAGACATCAAGCCAAAATGACGTCACTTTAACATTATTAATTAAACACGCTAAATTTGTGTCACGTAACTTTTGGCAGACTACTGAGGCACTTTTTTACCTGACGTCTTAAGTCATATTTGGGCAACGCCCGGCCCGTGGGCCCAATGCGGCCCGATCAGTCCTTAGATCCGGCCCGCGAAATATTTTCAAATCTCGCGGGGAAAAAGGATATTTTAATTCTCAGTTCACATTAACAAGAAAGAAAGACTCCAGGGAGGTCTTCCAGGTAGATTCAAACCCAACGCGACAAAACTGATACTTAGTCGTTGTCCACTATTTATTTTGCGCGCCATTTTAATATAAGACTGCCGTAAAGACGTATTTCTTTTCCCAATTCGTCTATTATCTTATGTACCTATGGCCCTGACTTTGTGGCGGAACAATAACCCAGCTATCAGTTTGTCCAGTATTTTCCACCATAGATCTGGTCAAGGCATACGACTAATTAGCCATCAACCCAGACGACATTCCAAAAGACTGCCATCACTACACTATTTGGTCTTTACGAGTTCCTCTACATGACCTTTGTAAAAATCAGTGGCCATACCGATTTTCTACAACATCATTAGTATTCTAAGGTTTGGCCCGCAACTTTTCAAATGTTGCCCATCCCTGCATTAAGCTATGAGTTTTTTTTTTAGAAACTGTCATCTGCAAATCTCTTTTCAAAGGAAGAAGAGAAGGCGATGTCCATCTCGGTGCCTAGACGTTCTGTCGCAGACTTCTATTTACCACAGACTTCTGTAAAAGTGATGTAGCCGTTCCGCTCCAGGAAATATCCAATTTTGTGACGGGTGAGCTGCACTGACTAAATCTTGAGGATTGATGGTTCGGACAACCATTTCCGGATTGGGTTAGCGTTAGCACGCCCTTTCGATTTCCCGTCTCATCTTTGTCATATGTACCTTCTACCGACTGCAGATGCCGCTTAGGTATAAATGTGCGTCATTTTTGTTTAATATTTATTTGAACAGATTAGTCAAAGATCCACTTGACAACCAAGCAGTTTATATTTTGTTGTCATGTAAATCTAATAATTGCTAGAATCTACACAAAAAAAAAATGTATTGCCTAATTTAATATTATCGTCTGCTGAATTTTTATGTTGCAACAAAAATATGGAGCGTTTTATACTATGTAGGGTTAGGGATTATTATAATGTGATGTCTCAGTAGACTTTCTTTAAACGTACATTATTTATTCAAAAATGTAGGTACAAAGTTTTACTAGACAACTCTGTCGATAACACTTATTTTCGAAACGGCTCCCTAAAGATTCCAGTACAAAGTACGTCGTTCAAATACGCCGTCAACGGGCGAATAAAAAATTAAAGAAGGCGAAAACGGATTAAATAAGACAATTCACTTTATTTTCAAGTTCATTAAATTTAGCTTCTCTGACAGGCTTTTAAAGTAATTGAGTTAGGGTGCAATTACAATGGTAGAAGGTGCGCCAGCCTGCTGAGTGTCTATTAATAATAATAATAATAATAATCTGGTAACTCTAGATATTTTTTTATTTTTATTTTGTTTCCTTTTGACAGTGTGTTTTGTTTACTGGGGTTAGAAAAGAATTTCTATTGTATGTTTCAGTAAAGTACTCAATAAAAAGCATGTTTAAAATGAAAAAGCATCACTGTTAAGGTCAAAAATAGGTACTCTAGCATCAATTAGACTATAAATACTCGTAGCTTTATTATGTATTGCTTATAATAATAATATCAAAATCGCATTAACTCGATGTTCAGCAACGTACGTAAAGCAATGCTATTATAATTGCTGCGGATTTCACTTCAATCTAATATTCATTAGAAAAGTGGTCTCAATAAAGGTGCACTATTTCATTTAAAAATACAATAAAAACACGTATTTTTTGAGCGAGTTGTGATATTTGTATTGCTTTGTAAAGTAAACATGTTCCAATTAAGTATGGAATACATGGTCTGGAAAATGGCTTCTCTAGTCTAATGTGTTCAACATAAATGCTAAAGAGCGAAATATTATATTCTCTGATCGAGACGTAATAGATAAAAATAATAACAAAAAGCTATTTTCACCAATAGTAAAATAGTATACGTAAATAATATTTTATAATGCTTGTATTTAGGATTGTACAATGTACGGTATAATTCTAATGTTATAGTTATAATTGCTATAAACAATACGTCCATAAAGATATTACGTACCTACAGTAGCGGGTACCTAGTATCTAGTAGTAGTAGTAGGAAAGTGACGAAACGGGAAGTATCCCGTTTCGTCACTCTGCCGCGCCGGCAGCGACTACCTTTACAAATACTTACTATATTCGTATCCAAATTTGGTATAACTAAGGGCAAGTTAACTGTCGCAGGGCAATGTTTGTACTGTGACGGGCCGTCAGTTTGTATGAGTAAAACGGTGACGTTCACTGACATGCTTGGTTTACATGAAAAGTGTTAGCTGTACGCTTCTTGAATCAGCCGCCGCGGCGTTTTCGAGTTCTATGGTTGTGACCGCCTAGGTGACATAGGATAGCAAAAAAGTGGAGTTTCAAAATATGGTGCATATAGAAAAAGAAAAACATATTGTATAGCACTTTTTACCTTTTAACACCTCTCTCTACGTTAGATAAACTTGGAGCCCTGTGCACAGCATAAATGAAATATGGCAAATGTACGACAGTGTCGAATACGAGTAGTGACAATGATTATGAAAGATAAATGTGGTGGTGCCATTACATACTTTGAAGACTGGAAGAATCTATTAATTTACAAATGAAATTGATACATTAATCAATTAATAAATAATAAAAATCGTTTATTTGGAACAGAAACAGATACAGTCTTAAATAGATACAAATAATGGCAGATGCAAAAGTTAAAAACTGTGGCGCAGTTGCCAACGCCCCTCTCCTAGCAAGAAGATACGACCGTGTAATTGTTAATATCATATTCATTCATTCGGTATCCGTGTCCTTTGAGAACATTCAAAGTAGTTTATAAATCGGAAATGAAATCATCCGGAAAAGAAACGGAGTTATTTATTTATAATATTTATTTATTCCTTTATTTCAGGCAACTAAGGCCCATAGAAAAAACAATACATACTACTACAAACATACTTATAAACTAATACATACAACATTATCACAACTACAATACTATAATAATATAATTTAAAAATACTATATATGAATACAACATAACACAACTTATACTACTGCGCACGAAGTGTCGGCGTCGTGTTTCGCTGACTGGTGTCATGTAGCCGGCCATGAAACCGGCGATACACAACACCCTTCGGCCAGAACTCTTCCTACTTCTCGAGATGATGTTTCGGAACACGCACCACGAACGACTTGAAGTTCGTGTTGTGACGCGGCTCCAACTTCTCGACCCTCAAAGTCCTGTAGGTCTGTCTTCACACGCAAGTATTCCACGATCTCCTCAACCTTCGTGGAGTGGTGCAGCCTGGACACGTACAGCAGCGTCGTCGGGATTGCTGGACGCAGCAGCATGTTGGGTCCTGCCGGCGCGGTGCCGCACTGGTTCCGACAAGGAGGCTTCTTCTTCTTCTTCTTCTTCTCCACCTAGATGAAACCATCCTCGTCGCTTGTGTCCTTCCCTGGACCCTGCCTTACCAAAACCTTCTTGGTTTTAGACCGAATTCATTTACCCCCTTTTGGTTTTGAGACTAAAATGGCAGTGGGCTGGCCATGTTCGTCGAAGAACCGATGCCTAGAGTGGAGACCGCGTATTGCCAAGCGTAGTGTGGGACGCCCCTAGCTAGCTGGACAGACGACCTAAAGAAGGCGGCTAGGACGGACTGGATGCGGAAGGCGGAGGACAGGTTGTGGCGCTGTCTGGGAGAGGCCTATGTCCAGCAGTGGACTGCAATAGGCTGAGTTGATGAAAAGTAGCTTTGTGTAGATATAGGATTGAATATTTGAGCATAAAAAAGAAACTGCACTTAAATACAGCTGAAATTGAGATTCCTAGGAACTAGAAAGATGAGATATTGTTTTACTACACCGAGGGTGATAGCCGAATAGGTACGTCAAAGATTGCAATAAAAAACCTAACATATGTTCGTAACTTCTTTGTGTACAAAACTTTCAAGAGCTAATCAAAGTCATTTTCCCAACTATACGTAATACATGGCAAAGTAGAAAGTTCGACAAAAGCCCCAAAAAAAAAAGCGCACTTGCAGGCGGGCCGCGCCGCATCTCAACACATTGACAAATCTCCCTGCATCACTTTAGTACATTTTGCTCACTACAGGCGTGCCGCACAGGGCTAAAAAACGACGCACTGGCGGATCGCTTGCCAGACGTATGTATCTTTGCAGCTACTGTTTTGCGTTACGATTCGGCCCGTTAGCGACGGTTCTTAAAAAATGTACGAAAGTTATCTAGGATAATTTTTGCGATGTGTTGCGTTGCGGCGCGGCTCACCCAAATATTTGCGAGCCTTATTAGACTGGAGCAGAAAGGGTGGAACGGAAGGTACGATATGATTACTCCACACGTTTGTGCTAGGCCCTTATGTAAAAACTTTATTCAAGAAAATTCTTGTCAAAGAAGTTTATTCCTCATTTTTTTAAAGGACATGGCATGTATTTAATCAGACCTCTAATAATACCTATTTCGAGCTCCCAAAAATATTATTCAACTCTCCTAATTGATCAATAATAAAATTGCTTCTCTTTTATCTGTGAACCTCGAACAATTTCTATTTTGGGGTCGTACAAATACTTAGTAGCCAAATAATAAGTCAAATAATTTAGGATGCATGAAGAAGTCTCCTCGTGTAGCGGAGTTTGTTCCGCCAGTTACTCAACTGAACCGAGTGCTCGGCGCTTCCTGGACAGTCACATCCAACACCTTATTTGACTGGCTGGTAGGGCTAATGCCCGCTGGTTTGTGACCACCATCTCACCAAGCAGCCTGTTGTGTTTCATCGATGCGTGGGTGTTCCAGTGCCTTAGGCATCTCCTGGGCACGCTCGTTCCATCATAGCTAATACATCACTTTACATCAGGCGTGATCGAGGTCAAGGGCGGACTCATTCAGCAATAAAAAATAAATAAATAAAATAACTGCGACGAACTTGGATGTAATGCTCGCTGGCTGCTCCCCTACACTGCTTGCTTCGCTCACTCGGTTCGCGCGCGGTTAGTCACAGTTCTAACCTAACCAAAACCCATTTGGTCGGGCTGGCCCAGCTTCGTAACTGCGACTGATTTGGTCGAGGGGTCACGGTTCTAACATAACCTTTTTTTTTTTTTTTTTTTTTTGTTTCGGGGTGGAAAATCCTCATGGATGTCCGCCGCCCTGGGGCGGGCGGCGGGGTCTGTCAGACTCTTACTGACTAAAAACCACCCCGGTGTTCCCTCTCTCACCTACGCCGGGGGTCGCGGGAACGAACGATACTTCCGCAACCCCCGGCTGGTGCTGGCCCGCTCCTGCGGGCCTCTCCTCGTGTCAGGGGGGGGAGTGAGGTGTTAAACTCCCCCCGCGACGTCTAAGAGGGGCGCGCGTGGAACACTACGCGCCGCCGCCTCGGGTCCAGATGTGTGGGGGGCGACGGACGTCCCCAAGTCCGTCGCCCCTGGACCCATTTAGGGGGGCTGGAAGAGGGCGTTATCCGCCCTCCGCCGACGCCCGGTGCGCCTGCTGCGGGCGGGGTGAGGGGACGAGATCTCCCTCTCCCTTTCCGCAGCCTCCTTCTGCGAGACGACTGTTTCGCAGAAGGAAACCACCGCGTCCCAGGACTCCTCGCTGCCGACCATAGACTCGACCACGGCCGGCAGCGACAGGTCACTGCCTACTCCTGAGATGAGGGCACGGCGTGGCTCCTCCCAAGCGGCACACTCTGCCAGCGTGTGCCGCGCCGTGTCCTCCCGGCAGTCGACGCAGTGGTGACACCGGGCGTCCGGCTCCCTGTTTATGCGACACAGGTACTTCCCGAAGCAACCATGCCCCGAGAGCACCTGCGTCGCCCGAAACGACAGGGAGCCGTGCCTCCTCCCGAGCCAGCGCTCGAGCACCGGCCGGACCGCCTCGATGGTGACGAGGCCGGCGGTAGGGCGCAAAAGCCTGTCCCGCCATTCCGCCACCAGGACCTCGCGGAGCTGAGACCGACGCAGCTCCCAGTGTCGCTGCATCGGTCGCTCGCCCCGCGCCCTCATTTCCTCGCGCCACCGATACAGCGACGCGAGTACTTTCGCCTCGAGGTCCCAGGGCGGGAACATAACCTAACCCAAGTTACTGCGACCAACTGTGAGAAAAGGCCAGAAAGTTGATAAGAGGCTTTAAAAAAGCGCGCATCATTGAGTCTATAAGTTTTTAGTGCATCAGTTTGACAAAGAACCAACAAGGCTTTAACAAACTGAGTTTTTTCCATAAGCCTCAATTCACTTGTTGAATATCACAACCGCCACCTTTTCATAGAAATTTAATAAGTTTATCCCCCCACAGTTTATTAGCGGTAACTTTATTAAAACATGGCGCGTCACCGTTGTTTCATATTTTCAGTTAAATTTTATCGCGACACCGTCCATTAAGGTTAAGACATTGATTGCTTATAATATCTTTCGCCACAAAGACGTCCAAGTAAAACCTTTAGGAATTATTTGATTATATTTTAGCACAGTAAGTAGATAAGTGAGAAAGAGGGGCCCGTGGCTAAATAATAACAGCCGCACAGGTCGATCGATCAGGTTAAGCTACGCTAGCCACGGTTGGTCTGTGGATGGGTGACCATCTTTACATACCGAGACTCCTCCGTGCCTCGGAAAGCACTTTAAGCCGTTGGTTCCGGCTGTCATTCGTAGATCTTTGACAGTCGTTACGGGTAGTCAGAAGCCCGAAAGTCTGACAACCAGTCTTACCAAGGGGTATCGTATTACCCAGTAACTGGGTTGTGGAGGTCAGATAGGCAGTCGCTCCATGTAAAATACTGGTATTCAGCTGCATCCGGTTAGACTGGAAGCCGACCCCAACATAGTTGGGAAAAGGCTAGGCAGATGATGACAGTAAGTAAATAAGTAAAATAAAACACACAGTTACGCAGTCTTCAGTGCGAGATTCTAGTCTGTTTGTTCTTAACCGACTTCAAAAAAAGGAGGAGGTTATCAATTCGACTGTATTTTTTTTTTTTTTTTTTTATATTTGTTACCTCATAATAACCGACTGGGTGAACCGATTTTCATGATTCTTTTTTTATTTGAAAGCTGGTGCTTCCCGTGTGGTCCCATTGTCACCATTTCAATATCTGATGATGGGATCTTGTAGAAATCGGGGGAACTCTTCAATAAATAACAGCAGATTAACCGCGATTGTTGCTATAGCATATCTAAGCATTGTTTACACCATCACACAACATAATATCACGCCTGTACTCACTACAAAGGTTATAATTTTTTTTTATTATAATAATAATTAATACCAGTAAAACAACCGCGATTGCTGCTATCGCATATGTATGCACTGTTTACGCAATCGCACAACATAACATCACGTCTGTACCCTATAAACGCAGATGCAGCTTCCTGTCACTGATATTTACATAGCAAGTAGTGTTTATATGAATTTGATTGGGGTAGATATAACTAAAAAGTGAAAAATAAAAAATTTTATATAAAAAAAAACAACCGACTTCCAAAAAAACACTACAAAGTGAAAAATAATTTTAATTTCGGAAGTCGGTGTCAAAAAACCAAAATGCGGAACCAACGACACCGACTTCCAGAATTAAAATTATTTTTCACTTTGTAGTGTTTTTTTGGAAGTCGGTTGTTTTTTTTTAAATAAAATTTTTTTTAATCATTTGTATAAAAAAAGGTAGGAAGAAGCCTTCACCTTTCTAACACAAATTTATTGTTCATGTTAGCTGATTTTGAATATTGACGGCATTTCTAGAACGTATCGAATAACATTTCAAGTTAAAGACATGACACATGAAAGGATTTTGTGAAGCGGTTGTTTTGCCATTATTCTGGTTTTGAGAGGACTCAATTAAACCCTTCAATAATTGGATCTGACTGTATTTGTGGCTTCACTTGTTCGGTATTATAAATTGAATTGTGGGACATGAGTATGAGAATGTATCTTAGACAAACTAGACTGAAATTGCTTCGTCAGTTCCCAGAAACACTATAGTAATATGAAGCTCAATTTATTTATTTCTGCAACGAGCTGCTATTATACTTATTGTTCGAGACATCACTTTCAGGGCTTCTCTCGGATGACTAACCACTTCTCTATTAAGAGAATTTATTTAATTAAGGTATGATGTGAAAAAATAGAATCTAGATGGTGTTTGTTACCTGCACAGAGCAGTATTTAGAAAGAGCTTCTCAAATTTTGTAATTTAGAATGCGAATGAAGTCATTTTTCCGAAAACTATTTTTTCCTTTTTTTTTATTTTATCAGAGATTTTTATAATATCAACAATTTGGTTAGAGAATTTTGCGGAAGTATTGGTTTTTTTTAAGTATTGTAAAGTAATATTTAACTACGCCAAGTCGTGTTATAAATAATAATAATAATATTCCACAACTTTCACACAACGTCATCTAGTCCCAAACTAAGCAAAGCTGGTGCTATGAGTACCAGACAACTGATAAACATACATGTATATTTCTAAATATGTATATACATATTATAGATAAATTACACCCAGACAAAGAAAATTAATGCTAAATGCTATGTAAAAACACAAACAAAAAGACTGATAAACATCATCATCATCATAATCATCATCATCATCATAATCATCATCATCATCATCATCATCATAATCATCATTTCAGCCGAAAGAAAACCACTGCTGGATATAGGCTTCCCCCAAGCACCTCCACTTCGACCAGTTTTGTGTTTCTCGTATCCAACGGGTTCCTGCGGCCTTCACAAGGTCCTCGGTCCACCTTGTGGAAGGCTTTCCAACGCTACGTCTTCCGTTACGACTAAGACCGGTACCGGTTACCGGTTCTGGTAAAACTGGTAAGCCTTGGCGTAAATGTAATTTTTATTTTTATATTATAAACATCATCCGCCTAGCCTTTTCCCAACTATGTTTGGGTCGGCTTCCAGTCTAACCGGATGCAGCTGAATACCAGTATTTTACATGGAGCGACTGCATATTGACCTCCACAACCCAGTTACTGGGTAATACGATACCCCTAGGTAAGACTGATTGTCAGACTTTCGGGCTTCTGACTACCCATAACGACTGTCAAAGATCTACGAATGACAGCCGGGACCAACGGCTTAACGTGCTTTCCGATGCATGGAGGGGTCTCGGTATGTAAAAATGGTCACCCATCCACAGACCAACCGCGGCAAGCGTAGCTTAACCTGATCGATCGACCTGTGCGGCTGTTATTACTTAACCACGGGCCCCCCATTTTTAATTATTTTTATTTTGAATAATTTCAATAATTTTTATATATATAAACGAGAGGCATTACATGAAACCATATACTTTGTATCATTTTCAACCTCTGCATTAAAATCAGATAAATAGAAGCAATAGTTTAGTCACTGGACATTATTTTTCATATTTAACATTTTCTATATGATGTATCTGTTACAGGCCGGCACCGACAGGTTAAAGACATCTGCAGTAATCTGTATTTGTATAGACCCAACATGTTCCCAGCTTGCTACTTCAAAAGTCTTCGCAAAAAAAAATTGTTCTGTATGTGCGAAAGGGATGGATGGTAATAGTTTGTTTTTTTTTACTTCGTTTTGTTGCCGAAACCTTCAAAAAAGGGTTTAGACACATAATTGACCTACACCATTTTTTCAGTGTTCGGCCATTTATATTCGTAGCGTCAATGATACCGCGCTGTTGCCGCTCTTCTCGTGCTTAGTGAACCAATATTTAAATGGTTTTCTATTTTTTTTTTTTACAGTTTTATGCTAGGTATTTAATTTGTTAAAAAAAAAACCTTTATTATTTCAACGTTAGGATTTATTTGATAGTTCTTAAATACTCCTATGCACTAGTATTGCTAATGTTTTCATTTATTGTTGTATTATCGTCTCCACATCTTATACATATAAAACAAAGTCGGGTTATTTACACCATTAACTCAAGAACTAGACCGATTTTTAAAATCTTTTTTTTGTAGGATTGGTCTCCGCCCCGAATAGCAGAATACTTAACTATTAAAACACAGGAAAACTTCATGAAAAAATAATAAGATAATTCATATTCTGAGGCGTTACAAAGTTCGCTGGGTCATCTAGTTGTATATAAAACTATGCAAACCGCAACCTGAACGATGAAGGAGTAATTACTCCTTCATCGTTCAGGTTGTACCTATTAATAGGTACAACTACTCGAAAACGCAGCTCGCTGTACTTCAACCAACTGTTATTATGCTCCTCCAGAACTCAAGTTTTGTGGTTTTCGACCCCTAATTTGTGCAAAATAGATTGCAGGGGTGTATACCTATATACATGCACAATTCTCCGTCAGGTAGAATTTGTAGCGGGTGGCGGGTGCCTAGCACACCCAGACAT
The DNA here is from genome assembly GCA_949629135.1 of Eremobia ochroleuca. Lineage (NCBI taxonomy): Eukaryota > Metazoa > Arthropoda > Insecta > Lepidoptera > Noctuidae > Eremobia > Eremobia ochroleuca. The sequence goes on along the minus strand of OX451384.1, from coordinate 13,814,423 downwards.
CGAGCTACGCACAACGAATGGTAGAGCGCAGTACTGACACTAAAACAATTGATACTTTAGAATTGTATCACACTTTAAACGTTTTACAGAGACTCGTAACGGCGTGGCCAGGAATAAAGTAATAGATAAATGAGTTTGTTTTAATTAGTAATATGATCGCTAGTTTTAAACGACGGTTAATTCCGTTTTCACATTTGAATGGCTTTGGTTTGCTCATATTTTAATTAAAATAATGCATTCGTCAAAACACATTCGTTTAAATAACTTTCTGGCATAGTCATCGCAAATGATTGGAATGAAACGTGCAAGCTCATTAAATTTACCAATAATCCATCTTCCTCCTAAAATATTACATTGTCAAATATAATATTCAGGATATTATATTTGATCGTGTAATATTTTAAGCCATAAGTACCAACATAATATTAGAATAATTACACACACACTTAGTTTACAATAAAAGTTTCAAGTTTTAATTTCAAGATTTATTTCATCGCTCTCAAATGTATAATTTCAACTTGAATGATGTAACCAAAATTTTGTAACAATTTTTATGATTTAAAAGAGTTTCCGTGGAGTTTCTTGCCCGTTCTTCTCCACAGGTACCTACTACGCTTTGGAATGGGCATCTAGCTTCATGTTTCTGACTGACCGACCCCTTGACAATTCAAAAGTGCCTGTAATTGGTTTACTTGAAATAAATGCTTTGAGTTTGAGTTTTAGTTTATAAAATAAATAATTACACCTCATATTGTTTAGTGGATCATAAAGGAAAAAAAATCAAATTCACCGTTGAATTTCTTTAAGATTATTAAATGTTGATCCTAGTCTGATTAAAGGCGTAAATATCATAAACTCAATCCTTTTTTTTATAGACTTTGATATATGTATGTACATACTTGTTAAAACCAAGTAATAATCAGGACTGGTGACAATATATATTTGATGCAGTTTTTATATTTAAATAATATCTGTCATAAACTGTCATTGAGATTAAACCACTTTTCCTGCTCAGTATTTTCTCTTCTCGTCTGCATCTGGATCACCAAAACTCCTACAGAACAAAACAGAAATGTGGATTGTGGGTAGTTAGAAAATTTCTAACTATGTAGTATTCAGTGCAATCCAATAAAGCAACTTGCTGCCGACGGCGACGTTTCACGTAAACTAACGACCCAGACCTAAAGCAGCTCGATTTTACATGTGTCTGATCGAGGGTTCTGAATTCTTGTGGTTATGTACTCTCTTTGCGTAAGTAGTTTTTATCGCAGATATGAGTAAAGCTTTCGATATAGTTAACCGTAATAGACATTATACCTTCTTGACAAAAGTGAGCGCTACGGCATCAGAGGTTCTGCTTTAGAAATATTGAAAAGTCGCCTTAGCAATAAAAAAACTTATACATGTTCATATACTTAAGCACAATTAATGAAGAATACTACAAGTACGTATCCTTGGACCACAGTCATTTTATTCTCTTGCGAAAAATTACAATGAATACAAGGTGATCTACCGTAATTACAAAATGACTATTGAATTATTTTAGATTATTTCAAGCCTGGTTGCTTTTTAAAACTCTAACAATAATTTGCATAGATGAACTAATATATTCAAACATCGTTCAACATAACATATGTAAGCAATTTGTTATATGATGGAGTCTTAATTCAATTCATGTCTGGCCAACTAATCACACACATACACAGACAGACGGGAGACTTAGTGGAATCAAGATAGCTCCTGATCTCTATGTAACGTGTAAATCAGTTAAATCTCAGTTAGATCTGCTAAAGCTAAAGCGATCACGAGTTAATTCAACGTATAAACATAATACAATTTAAACTAGAAACCACTGGGCGTCGAATATTTTATTTTTGTCAAAATTTCTTTAACGCGGCTTGAGGTAGGAGTAAACTGGTCAAAATCGTAACGTAACGAAAAGGCGTTATGCCCCCTCCATGCAACTTTCTCTCTCTTTCTTTTATATATTTGAGGAGGTTCTTTTCAAAACTTGACTATTCCACTTTTTGTGATTGTTCACAATCTGAGAAAATAGTTTTGTAGGTATGCAGCTATGTTTTTAACCCGAAATTTTGATGCATTATTGTAGACGACAACAATAGTCATTGCTTTGTACGGGATTGAAAAATTTTGCAATAGTATATTTTGAATAAATTTAAGATTTGAAATGGAATAATCATGTTTCGACGCAGCTGGTTGCAATAATCATGTTTTGATTCAAACCACTGTGGATTAATCTTGTTTTGTTGAAACTAATTAGGTATCAGAAATCTCATTTTTTAATTGAAATAACCTGAGGTTCATCTTCTTCTTGAAATAAATAAAACAAAAAAGAAAATGATCATAGTACGTTTTATTTTTTTTTAATTCTTACAGCTTTTTGACGTGGAATAATCTATTTTTGATGAAATCATGCCTTTTAATCTTTTTTTTCTGGTGCAATTATCAAGTTTTCGCCCAATTTTATTTTCGCAGAGTATACATTTCAATGTTACCAAACAAAAAATAAATAAAAAATCAGTTTCATCAAAAGTGGAATAGTCAAGTTCTGAAAAGAACCTCCTCATTTGTAGTTTTAATAGTTTATTTATTTATTTACATTTATTTATATATACTTTATTGTATACCAGAAAATATATAACAAAACAAAAAATACAATTGTTACTAAGAAACATATTATAATTAGCGGCCTTATTTCATTCTGCGATCTCTTCCAGGCAACCTTGGAATGGACGCTGAATGGATGCTGAAGTTAATTGTGGGTCAAAATGAAAAACCAAGATGGCCAAACCAATTTTTTCATTATGGGTGTCGTTTTCGTAGTTTTTGAGGGTACTAAAGCCGATAGTGAGGTAAAATATGAAAATCGAAAATGGCGATAACTGTATGAGAGCTTCTAAAAAGTCACACTTTCTCTCTATGTCATTGTCTATTACATACGAGTGTATGTGCGTGCGATTATCGCTTAAGGATCTTCTTTCCAGTCCTTCCTTGGTTCCTCGACCGCAAACGTTTTTTTATTTAAATTTCAATGCATGCGGACACAATATAAGTACAAGTTCACTATAAAGTACAACGCTGTACCAAGTTGTTGTTGCTCATTTTAGCTAAGTTATGTGCTCTACTTGCCAGTGGACTGGGTATACCGTCTTCACAATGAGATGTCATTTTTGTTTGATTTCAAAATGTGCAGAGTCGCATCAGACTGGCGCCTCGTCGTTACGGAAGTGTCTGTCGTTAGGGGAAATAGGCCGGGGGTGTCTGTGGCCGCTCTTTCCCTTTCACGGGTAATTTGCCTTTGTTTCTCTTTTTAATTTCCGCGTCAGTATTTTTGTATTGTTCCCTTTCTTACGAAGCAACGAAATATGTTGTTATTGTTATCTATTGTAATTTTTTGTCTCTAAAAGTGACAATAAGATGACCGCTGAGCCACCTGATTGTTGTTCAGGCGACACGATAACGTCAAAAGTCGTTTTCTTCTGACTTTTGTGGAATATGTCTTAACCAACCTTAGCCCTTTCAGCCCGTTTGGAGACTTTATTAGATTTTTTTTTTGTGCTGTTCTCAGGATTGTTTTTTTATCATGGGTAAAAAAAGATAGTGGCTTAAAGCGAGGACAAGATTTTCAATACTTAAGAAATGAAGTCATGTATTGAAATATCCTTATTCGTTTCAACGTAATACGTTGAAAACTGTCTTGTACGTAGAATATGACAATCGTTTTCATCTAAAATCGTAATTTATATTATTCTCCATCGCGGTTGAGTTCGGCCTTTTGACGGTCGCGTAGCGGCGTGTATCGCGGGCGCGCGTCCTTCAAAAACAGCGTGGAGCGAAAGACCATTGAGTCAAAGTAATGAGTTAGCTTAATTGACATTGGCGCAGTCCGCAAAAGTTTCCACAGCATAAGTCATAGATGCCTGCATCTCTGCGTGACTTCGTCGTCGTTTCGCTGTGTCTATTCTTGCATGTTGCGAAGTTTCTGTATGGTCATGTAGCGAAGTTTCCGTGTGGTATGTATGCAAATAGATCTGAAGGCGATAGCGTGGGTTTGGCTCCTGCTTTGGTACTCGTATAAGCCACAGCGGGCGAACAAGTTGGCGGCCGAGTTCCGAGGACACATCGATTGCCGTGATGGGTGGCGATGGCTCCATCGCAAGCGCGCTGCGCATCGCTAACTTTAGCGTCACCTCTTCTTGTTTCGACACCACGTTACAAGAGTTCGTTTACTGATCTTTGCTACGCGTTATCTCACATACGCGGCATTTTATTACGCGCCCGAATTTACACGATACACGATTCACGACGTCTTTTGCCTTCAGTCCCACGTCAGGCGTTTAACACTCATAATGGAAATGACTTTATTACTTTCAATATACATAAGCGTTAACACGTGTAAACAAGTTTTGAATCGGGACTAAAGAAGATCGTCATAAATTGAATCACAATTTTATCATATTCATATCTTTATTTGCATTCCATAATGTATGAAGATTTTACAGTGGGCTTAAAGCTAAGTAGGTACAATTATGGACCCCGTAGGGCACAGCAAAAAGTATTAAACTATAACATTAATATTTGAAATAAAATTAACACACATTCTAATAACAATTTAAAAACAAAATTAAGCTTGTAATGATTAACTGAAATAATTATAATTATATAAAAAAAAACTATTATATGAGATCAGTAATTGCGTAAATATTTGGTAATATTACTACTTATTTTATAATAATAATAATAAACATCACCGAGTATTAATCTTTATTCCTTATTTAAAATTCACACCCGTAGGACGAGTGTGAATTTTAAACATCATTCTTCAATACCTTCGTGGCGTTGCATAGTCGACTAACGGTCGCATTACGGCGAGTGTCGTGTATTAATAAAATTACCAACGAGCGCGTCTATGAGGAACACTCTTTAATAAAAAAAGATCTTACCAAGTACAAAAATTATGGAACCAATTAACTTATGTATGTGGTTAGTTCTGCTGCAGAATCTAGTTTCTTTATTTAACTAGCTTTTGCCCGTGGCTTCGCCTGCGTGGTTGTGAGAAAATTATTCCACGGGAACGTACTACCCTAAAAAAATATACCCGTATTAAAAGTACCCTATGTAATCTGGCAATCCCGGTTATAAGCTACGTGTCAAATTTCATTCAAATCCTTTTAACTGTTTTTGCACCAAATTGGAACTTATGTCCAGACAAACAGGCAAACGGACAAAAATTCTAAAAACTTTATTTTCGGCATGAGGCTCATTCTCAAAGGTAGCAATTACTTAAAAACAATAAAATAGTCGTGCAGTTTTAACTTCGTTACTATTTTATAATAGAAGTTAAAAATATGTTTGTGTGAGAAGTGACCTAAGAACAATGCATACTACCAATCTCCTAGCGGTAGACTATCGATCAAGTCCTGCGCCAGCCAACGGCGACACTGTTAGCAGTATTCTGATCACGTGATGTGCTGATGACACTTCTCTTAAATACCCCCAAGCCTGCGACAATGTCTCACAGTCTTGCAGCGTTCATTTTATTTCAAAGACACTGACAATATTTGAATACGGGAAAATTATATTCGTATCACGTTGCTGTGAATACTCCTACGATCAGTGTAAGGGAATTGTAGAGTGAAAGCCAAATAAGAAATATTGTATTCATTATTTGACTAAGGGCCGATTTTGCCAACGCCAGATAATTTTATCCGAGGAACAACTTTGATTTTTTGACAGTTCTTCTGTAGAAAATCTGTCACACGTCAATTTTATTCTACGAGTAAAAATTATGGGTTAGTTGAAAAATCAGTCCTTAGTGCTTTTTCAAGACCACAGATTAGAAGTAGTAGAAGTTTAACTTAGACCCGTTGTACACACAGGATTTTTCACCGTGAAAAACTGGGGTTGATTCGCAGTATATAGGCACGGTTCTGTGTTGTACGTATCACTGTGGAAGCTTGTTGACAGACACGGCGGCACTACGGCCCGTTACCGTAGCCGTATACCATACAACCAGTGGTTTTCCGTGTCATATATATACAAGCTTACACGATTATTCTGCGATGCGGCAAGCACGCCGTACCGTAAAGAAACCATAGCTTGTACAGCGGGCCTTGCAGCCCGCGTATCTATGTAAATAGGTCAAAACAAAGTTCCTTTTCGAGTCTGTCTGCAGCACAGACCACGAAATCGCTGCGCCTACAGTGTCTAGAGCCGGCAGTAGCTAGTAATAAATTTTTGTGGTGCTGAAAGAGCGTTGAGCGCAAAACTTCTGCCACGGACCACCATCAGCTCTAATATGTAATTTGTGTCAAATGCGAGTGAACGGTGACACGCTTGGTTTGTATGATAAGTGTTGTCAATACCATCTCAAACAGCGGCCACAGATGCGTCTCCGTGCTATGTGGTCTGCACTGTGTGCCTTTACTTCTTCAATACTACTCAACGGATTTGGTTGCGGTTTTCACGATGAGTATGATAATTATAATATTTAGCTTAGAAATCAGAAATCTCGATATTTTGACATGTTGAATTCACTAGTACCAAGTAGGGATGGGTCATTAGTTAAAACGATTTCTACAATAGGTAGACTAACTAGACTAGCATGGCGTCATAGGTAGACTCACTGAAATAATGAAAAAATCAGCCCTAAGAAAATATTAAAATAAAAATAATCCGTTCTACAACTTCTTTTAATTTAAGTATGTACAGGCAATCAGCTTACTGAAACTCTCAATAAATGTTTCAAAGAGTGTTTCAATAAAATCCTTTTCAAATTGTTAGCCTTATAAACGATAATGATTCACAGTAATTACTTACGTCAAAAATAGCTCATAGCGACGGTTTTAAAGTTTAAGCATCTTGGAGTACCCGATAGTTGGTTACCTACTTATTATTTAAAGCGGATTTACTTGTTGGGCCGTTTGATTAAGCATTATTAGTAAGTCAAAATAAACAAAGTCAAGATAGAGGGAGGGAAGACAGTAGGTACCTACCCAACATTCTTTTTTTAAAAGGAAGTCAACATTTTTGCTCCTCAATAAAGTTGTTCGCGTAAAATATCGGAACCAACATTTATTTGATTTACAAGAATTGGTTCCATTCGTTGTCCCCCTTTTCGTCACAAAGGCGGTGAGCCTCATGCAACGTCGGCGTCTGCGTCCAGACCGATAGTGTCTTGCTAGCGCGAAAATAACCGAAGGCAGATAAATCACAAGCAACAGTAGCATGTCGTAATACTTGCACGATAAACTGCCACAGTTTGTGGTTTTCAGTTTTCTGCCTTAATAATTATAGTTTTGTGATTCTATTATAAACTTTAAAAGTAGGTACAATGTCTTTCATTAATTTAGAAAGGAATTTCTTTACATTAAATTAAGTCCGATAAATAATCGCTAATGATAAAAGAGCTTCAGCTCAACATTTTGTCAGATTAGTCCGTATTACAGAACTTTCCACAGTCGATCACTGTTTAGTATAGAATCAGGCATCATCACATCGGTGTTATTCCAGAACGATAATCAATCTACAGGGTCAAATTAAATTAGTTGGCGAAACTCCGCTGACGTGATGGGTACGTATAGATATCTAAATATGATAAAACAAAAAATAAAGCATCCATAAATGAACAGTTAAAAGACATTAAGTTGACCACTAATAAATTTTTTCAGGAGCAAGAAATCCTAAAAATTGAAATAAACTTAAAAAAAAACAATTTAAACCTTAAAACATCCAACATTACCACCGCTCAGAAGGTAAATACATTTCAGACTGACGTTGATCAGCTGAAAATTACCTCGAAGACTGCGATTGCTAACATTACTCCAAATCTGACTTATTACGATGATGTATTGTCGGAAATTCGAGGGCCGCCTTTTAAGTCCTGTCGTTTGCAAACCTCCCGCAATAATTAAAAAAAAAAAAACATATGGCTTTTTCATCTTTTTGAATTTAGAATTCGAAAACAAAAGAATGTTTTTTGATCGGTCACTGCACGAAAAACTCGGCCTTGATCTCTCGTTGGATACCACATTTGTTTAGCGACGACCAAAAAGAAGCCCGTGTTAGATGGTGTCGCAAATCTCTGCAGCGATTCAACTGAGGAGAATCAAAGCACGTTTGTTAGTGTTGACGAGTCTTGGATATAGGCTTACGATCCAGATTCCAAGCAGCAGTCAACTGTCTGGGTCTTCCAAGATGAGCCAAAACCGACCAAAGTCATACGCTCACGGAGCACTTAAAAAAAAATGGTTGTCTCGTTTGTGACAAAGGGTGGTCACGTCGCCACTATTGTACTAGAAGATCGCAAGACGGTTAACGCTGACTGGTATACCACTGTTTGTTTGCCACAAATCATCACAATGTTTCGAAAAAACAACCCAAGACGTCGTATGATACTGCACTATGACAATGCAAGTTCGCACACCGCCCGCGATACAAAGATGTTTTTGAACACCCAAAATGTCAACATTTTAGATCACACGCCTTACAACCCTGACTTGAGCCCTAACAATTTTTTTACGTTCCCCAAAATTAAGCAAAGTCTTCGTGGTCAACGTTCAGCTCACCCGAAGAAGCTGTTGACGCATACAAATTGGCCATTTTGACTACCCCCACTTCGGAGTGGAATAAATGTTTTAAAAACTGGTTCGAACGCATGCAAAAGTGTATTAAATATCGCGGAGAATTCTTTGAAAAACAATAAGTGGTAATAATCTATTAGATCGTCTATACTTATTTCAAACGACACAACTTAAAAGGCAGCCCTCGTACTAGTGCGCTGTCAAAGAAACAAGAACTTAGTTATTGTTGGCATATCTGAACTTCATTCTGTCGACGCGGCTTCAAGATATGACTATGACAAGGAATAAGTTATTAAAGCAATAAGCAATATTACCTTAGATTGGATCCTCAACCAGTTTAACTTCATCATTTGTTCAAAAAAGTCGTCCCATTAAGTTATACTACGCATCGGAAGACACACCAAGTATATATTGCGCAATAAATGAAAACTGTATGAAAAATCTATCAAAATACATACCCCAACAACAAAGCTACATAGAAAACCTTCGTAAAGAACTCTAGCAACGCACAGGTAATTGCGAGACAAACTTATGTATTCTAATCTTAGACCTTAAAGGCGTTCAAAAAATTACTTAATAATATAATTAATAGGTCTAGACAGTGAATGTTGTTTATTTTTTATTTTGCTGATTTACACTTTTGTTTTTTTTTTCTTTCTAAATACATATCTATTTATATACAGAATGACATGAACATTTACTGTTTAAAGTCTTATATTATTTTAATTATTGTGAATGTGAGGACTATGTGGATTATTGTTTCCGTTTTAATCATGGTCTGGCAGTTTGAGTGGTGTATGCGGTCTACACAAATGTCCTGTCCTTGGTATTGCTCGTCGAATCGTTGAGCTCCTTAAGTTCTGAGTTGAGCTGCACGGTTACTGATGAATGCGTGCACTGACTGCACAGGTCCACTCAGTGTGGTTCTTTCCTCAAAAGACCACTTCAGACACCAATCTACATGGTCCTCAAAGATTATATCCGGATTTTTATATACACATTGACATTGATGAATTTTATATAAACAATGACATGGATATTTACTTTGTAAAGTATCTTATTTTTTATTATTATTACTGTGAGTGTGAAGACTATGTGGGTCATTTCTTTTTTTCGGTTTTCCTTCTTAGTTAGTTTTAATCATGATCTGGCAGTTTGAGTCATTTATGCGGCCTACCCAAATGTCCTTTCATTGGTATTGTTCGTCGAATCGTAAGGCTCCTCAAGTTCTGAGTTGAGCTGCACGATTTTTGACAAATGCGTGCACTGACTGGACAGGTCCGCTCAATCTGTGTGGTTCTTTACTCAAAAGACCATTTCAGATACCAATCTACATGGTCTTCACATGATCTGACCAAGATTATGTCTGGACTTTAAAAGAGACTGTGACCTCTGAGTTTGTTTCGGCCTTTCTTCTCAGAGTAGTCAGATAGGAAACGCCGACCTCATCTAGTTTAAAAAATATGATTGACATGTAGGTAAAAGTGTTTGTACAAACCTACTTACAGAAAATAAATCATTTATCATTTATCATTTATACTCAGACATCACAAAATAGCCCAACTACGAGTACACCTATCCTACTCTAAAAAAATAGTACATTCTTAAGGCGCTCCCTCACCGAGAGCATTCGCGTGTAATGTAACGTTACAGAGTCGAGCATTACATCAGTGAGGGAGGAAAATCGAGCATTACAGCGCGCACCTTGTAATGATACAATGTGTATTACCTTGATGATACAACTAGTAACATCAATGCGCTCCAATTGTAATTTGTCCGGCGGGCCGCGGAGCGCTCCCCGCCCCGCAATCTTTAATGTTACATTAGACGCGAATGCTCGTCAGTCAGTGAGGTAGTATTGTAATGTAATGCTCGAAATCGAATTTGAAATGTTACATTACAGGCGAATGCTCCTGGTGAGGGAGCACCTTTACAGGAGTAAGCGCTCATAAGCTTTGAAGCAAAGTGGCATACGACCACGGTTGTCATCTGAACATCACTATTAATATGTATTAAATACATTAAAATATATGACGTGTAAGTTGTTTATTTAATAGAGGTTAAATATTGACCAGTTTGTACATAATTATTCCAGATAAGAATATTTTCTTGTTTCATACTTTTTAGAGCGAGGTTTTTCAGTAGCCGGGTTTTAGTTTTTGAACATATTTTTTTATAAATTATTTTTGAGTTATAATTTCGTGATAGCGTATTTGCAGAGCCACTTTCATTTATTTTTTTTAATATAATCTAAAGTAATAATTACTAATCAATTGTTTGTTGATCAAATTATAAACAAAGTTTAGATAATTAACTTTCAATACCTATTGTTGAAGTAGAATGAAAAAAAATGTAAACAAATACAATATGTTATTTCTTTAATCATAATACACAAAAATGAAACTTAAAGTATCAACTTAAAATATCGAAACGAGGATCGTAAATGTAATTAATTGTTAGGTCACTTTGATTGCTGCGTTTGCTCCCCCGCGTTACCGGGTACATAGAGACACAACGACAAAACCAGTATTTACTATCGCAACAATAAACAACATAAGCTCAAAGGCATTCTCATTAATTCAATTCTCATTAATTAAATGGGAGTTTTAGCCAGTAACATTACTGTTATGGCCTTCACCGCGTGGAGGTACTCGCTTATGTCATTATTATTACACACGTTTTTTTTTTATATTTCATAAATATTATGTATAAATAAAAATACTCCATGAAAAAATACTTTCAATACAAGATCCCAAAGTTTAAAAAAAATCGGACGGACCACTTGTCTACTATTTGAAATATGTGTTAAACATCTCTGCCTACCTCTTCAGGGTATATAGACGTAGAAATATATTTTTAAACTATAACATATGAAACTTGTTGTGGTTGATGTGAATGCTTTTTGTTCATATAAAAATCATCTTCCTGATTTCATCATAAAAATGGCTATATATCTAAAACTGGTCATTGTTTTTTTTGCGCCCATGTTAACTTTCAATGAATGTTACAAGCTATATTGTAGCAAAATTTCAACCAAATTCATCGAACGGCTTTTTCCTACCATTTTATGACGGTTCCTTTAAGCTATTCTACCAAGGCACCCGGCTAAATGGTTTAGGTTAGGTTAGAACTGTGACCAACTATGCTACATCTAAGATGGTCGCAGTCAATTGACTATTTCATATTTTATCCATACTAATAATATTGTAAAGAGGTAAAAGGAGAGTGGGAAATAAATGTATGGGGTCTGGGCCCATCCTTCAATAGTAACATTTGATATAGGTGCCGTACTTTCGGAGATACGACGTCTTAAAGTCTTCTCATTTTCCACAAAACCAATCGAGATGCAGTTCAGTAGTCCTTTAAACAAAGCTGGGGTCAACTATATAAAAACAACAACAATCGCTGTCCAAGAAATAGCGGGGTCAAAGAGTACAGACAACTGATAACGATCGTTCAACGCAAAACACAAAACACTAGCGACGACTAGTGATAGCGCGACACTGGCCGGTAGTCGCCATTTGCAAATGCACCCGGGCCGACACAACGGTGCGGCGGGCAGAAAGGAGAGTAGCTAGGGAGTTATGCAATGACTATAGATGATACGGATTTTTTTTTTAAACATTGTCTCACATTAGTAATTTCACTTGTATTGTGGGTGCGTTTAAAAAGATTTAAACTCACATGCATAAACAGCCCGAACCGGAACAACTACTTGTAGGTCATACAAATATTTGTTCCATGCGGTAATCGAACCCGCGAAACGCAGCGCAGCAGTCATTCCCGCGCCAACCGTGCCGTCCGGTTTGAGTCTGGGTAATGTTTATCTTATAATCAAGTAAACTACGATCATTAATTCGTTAGATTGGTATCACTTTTATGGCAGCATAATAGGTAGTATAACTCCGAAAGTTCTGACTTTTAACCTAAATCGTAATACTAAGTTTTATTCTGCATAATAACACCTATTCATTCATGAGTATCTTATTTCTACTGAGAGGTGCGCCCACCATTACTCATTGTCGTTTGTTTGTTTGTATGTACGGAGTATTCTCTGTAGCTACCAACCGAATTTGAAAAATTCCTTTTGCATTTTATACCCTATAGGCTATTTAACATCACGCTACGGCCCATAGGAGCCGAGCAAAAAGAAAAAAAGTCAGAAAGAACCGTAAGCGAAAACGTTGTGATAGCGCAGACAGGTGATACGATGCGACAGGGGGGTGGGTTGGGCGAACAAGTAATTTCACACGGACGAAGTCACGGATGCTAGTGGAGAAATATGAACGCAACCTCTGTCATGTTGACGAACGCGATGTTCTACCTAAGTGTCAAAATTAATTTTCTATTTTGTCTCTCTCCTGTCCGTCCTGGAATATACGCTTTGCAAAGATACCCCACTTTATTGTTTTATTCTTTCTCTTACTTAATCTAGTCAATCTATAACTCGCACACATATGTTTTCATCACGTTATGGGCCCAGTTATTTGATGTCCTAAAATTCCTATTTGAGGACATCGAAATAAAGATTATTCCAGGCACACAAAAAAGGCACATTTGTTATATAAAAGTGTACCTAAGTGTACAAAATGGGAATTATTTGGGTTACGATTTATTTACTTGCCATTTTATATTAGGAAACCATTAAGAAGCAAAAGGCATTGCGGCAGACATCATATAAAATGACAAGACGAGCTGAACAAAAGTAACCCATGGTCCACATTAGCCCTGGACCGGAATAACTGGAAGTCATTGACCTTTGCCGCCGTTACTCGGCTGACTTAGACGTATTATTTTGGTCTACAGCGGAATTATATGATCTTTTTATATGGAGTTCTATGTTATTTTCTTAAGTCTGTAAAAAATAGATAATACTCACTGAGTCGTGAAAGCTTGAAAGCATCTGCGGTGTTGATGACATCGACGTATGCCTGCAGTTCCAGACGACGGCTACTTATGTTCTGGTTGTGGATTGTCATGGCGTACTTGAAGACATTCTGGATCTCTTCCGTGTTCTGGTCGAATATCGCACCTATAAAAAAAATATATATATATTTGTACGGCTGCTCTCGATACCGAAAAAATACCTATAAATTAGTTTCAAATGCGTGATTGCGAATCCCTGAACTATATTGATTGCGGGTAAAATTTTAATTGACAAATGCCTGCACTGACTCGACAGGTCCGCTCAATCTGTGTGGTTCTTTACTCAAAAGACCATTTCAGATACCAATCTACATGGTCTTCACACGACCTGACCAAGATTATGTCTGGACTGTAAAAGAGACTGTGACCTCTGAGTTTGTTTCAGTCTTTCTTCTCAGAGTAGTTAGATAGGAATCGCCGACCTCGTCTAGTTTTAAAAAAATTTGATTGACATGTAAAAGTGTTTGTACAAACCTACTTACAGAAAAATAAATCGTTTTACATTTATTGATTTTGCGTAAGAGTAATAATTCGCATTCGCGCCAGTTTTAGTTATAAAAGGTTGCTACATCGTTAAGCCACATTTGCTATAATAGATACAAATAAATTTGGAGGACACAATAAAGCACCATCTTAATGGTTTCACAATTTATTATTAATCGAAGTTTCATTCTACACGTAAATTTATTCACGGCACTTTGAAACATATTTACAACATCGCGTTAAAAAAATAAATCGTCCATGTGTACCTGCGCGTTCCACGCCGATACTTTATGGCAACCGTGGCAGGTGTGCTACCCGCCGCTATTCCCAGAGTATTATACGCGTTTGATTCTAGTACGAACGTTTCATGCACGATAAGCCACAACCACATAATTTGCTGTTTTATTTCAATAGGCTCGTCTCTTATTGTATGGGACTTACGTTGTAACTGACAAAATATACTTATAGGTATGCCTTTGGCACCTTGCCCTACACCTTTAAAGATGAAACACACCAAGCATGGCATGTTATGAAGTACGTATAGAATAGAATAGAATACTCTTTATTATGTACACCATATAATAAAATACCACCACCACCACCCCACCAACCTACCATATATAATTTGTTGGTCACTTATAGCGCTAGAAGGAAAAAAGATCTACGGCCAAGGCTTGTTCATTATTACTTGCAACATAGAAAAGATCACTTGTAAGCCATAAACCATCCACACGAAGTCACAGCTGATATCAAAGAGCAAATATACTTGGAATCGCGTCGGTTATAAATCGCTTGCCAATGAAAATCTCCACAAACAAGAGGCGGAACACTTCATTGGACATCTTTATCGGTCGTACAGTGAAAAAGCGAGAACACCCGTATTCTGAAAGCGTCATCCGTTTGATATATGGCTGCTGACCGAAACGTTTATCTGAATCACTGAAGCCACAGCTCTTTAGCTCCTTTAATACCGTTGGAACACGCAAACCCGCCTTGCTTTACGTACCCGCATACTATCACTATGTCTTTTTTCGCTCGCAGTGGTCGAACATTATGCCCTAAGAGCCATTTTGAGGTTCCATCTCTAGCAATATTTCTTCTATTTGCAACGTCATTTCTTTCTATATTACGTTGGAATGTTTCAAGAGGGAGCTACCATCTCTTGCCAAAGTGTTTCTGTAGTGTAAAATTCTTAAATGTAGGTATATTTTAAAAACATCCTTGAAATATCTTGACGAGACATTAATATTATATATTTTTACCTATATAGCTACCATAGCCATTCCTTTTAAAAGCTTACCGAGTAACCGAGTAAATAAAATCACTTACGACAAAGCTTGACAAATCATAATTAACCATTCAAAATACAATAGTGACCCACCCTGGTTAAGGGTCGACAGAATTAATCGTAAAAGTTTTCACTGCATATAGTACCTACTGTAGGGTTATAAAAATAAAAAAATACTTTTACCACTACACGAAATTTATTTTTAAAAATATTTACACAAGACGAGTTTAAAAAAAATAAAGAAGAAAATAATAATATTAGAATAAAATAATTGAATTTAAAGATAAGAGGAACATTCACCGTGAATGGATAAATAAGGACCCTAGGCTGAAGCTTCAGTCGAGGAATCCGAAATTGTTTATATTTAATTTTATAAAATACATTCTCGGTTTTGTAGTACTATTTACAACTGGGTCAAATTTAAAATTAGTTTTAACAATAGGTACTGGTATCACGTATTAGTCTCTTCTTCTTCTCTGTGGGTTTCTGATCTTCTTAATTGTAATAATTTATGGTGATGACGGAATCACAAACAAGTGTGGGTAAATAAATCTGGATCAAAGGACGGGCGAATTCCAAGGTACTGTCTACCTTGGAATTCGCCTTACTCCTTTAACGTAAGTGGAACCCGTTCACGTCCAATATTAAAAAAAAAAAAAAACAAGTTTGTATACCAAGCAAACTGTGTTGTGGTAAGCTGAAGTTCAAGAGCATGAACAAAAGATTGGCGAATATTTCGTTGCTGCAGTTTTGAATTTAACTAATAGTGGGTCGTATCACCAGAAAGCTCCCAGGTATCGGGAGAGGGCAAAATAGCTCTCTGTTAGCTGGATATCACCAGGTCCAAAGAAAAATCAATATTTCCACAAGCACGGTTAGATCATAATTATACGGATGAAAATTTAAAATTAAACATCTAATTAATATAACAAAGCTCTTGGAACGAATATGGTACCTCTCAGGTGAATGACAAAAAAATGGCAAGGGGTGTCGCAATTTTTCTTCAAAATCTAATTTTGAAAAATCCATACGCCAAGTAGAAAAAGAAAAATAAGCAAGGTTGAATAGCTTTCTTTTTTTTTAAAAAAAAAAAAGGAGGTTTTATGTAGCGTAATGCTACACTACATCTTGGCAGACGAATGTGCTAGGGACGCTGTGTTATGGCTTTTTGCCCTTTTAGCTGGCGCCACCATCATGAACGACCAAAATATTAAAGAAGCATGTCCCTGATAGTACTTGTTCTGGGCCATGACGAGTCCCAAAGTAGCTTATATATCATTAGATAGTTCATAGCCTATATCGATAGAATATATCGTTCTTATGAGCGTATTTGGTGGGCATACCTTGTTAGTAAAAAAGTCAACTGCGTTATATTAGGGTGGGAGAAACCCATTTCATTTGTGAAAATATCACCTATAATTTATCTGTGAAATATTACAGGGTACTGTAATTCTCCTTGCGACCAGAGCACCTCCTCGTGGTGTCGAGATAACGGTCAAAGATTAAAAAACGTGGAAGGAAAAGACTCAATAAATCCTTCTATTGTATCTGCAAAAATGGGGCTCGAACCATAGGATTTTGCACTCACATAGCAAATATTATTTAGTATTTAGGGTATGCAAGGCATCTGACACAGCCAATAAAACCTCCATCAACAAAAATGGGAGACATATTTATAAGATTTGACAGTACCGATGAAGAATCTTCACAGAAATAAACTTCAATTAAGTCACCAGTGTGGGGTTGCTTATAATCATTCGCCCACTTCGAATAACAATAAAACTATTTTTCCCCAAATGTACTCGTAAACCCCTATCCGTTAGTATGCAATTCCTAAATGGACGCATCATGGTCCAAGTCGGGACACGGTTCTTTGGCGATTATCTAATTTCGCTTACGTAATCTGTCATGGTTGAAAACAAAAGCATAGTAAACTGCATGAACGTTATTGATGATGCACCAAAAAAACAATATTAGCATTGATGGACATAAATGTTCCTGCATCACGACACTTACAAAAGAAAAAAAATAAATAATGCAATGCAATCAAAATGAGCAAGCAATGTTTCGAGGATTTAAGCACGCCCAATTTGGTTAAAAGGTTAGTTACACCTAGATACCTAGTAAAAAGTGTAATTCAATAAAATATGATATTACAAATTTCAAATTGTACAATAAACAACAGCAATACTTTTTCTATGAAGATTTTGCTTCGTTTTTTACAAAATAGGATTTGTTTGTACTTGAAAAGTGTCTTCTTACCTGGTTGTGAGACTATAACTTCATTAAAAGAAGATTAAAACAAACTTTTTCACCGCTGTAAAAGTGCTCTATATGTTATACGACGGACGGGCTCCAGTGTCGGGGATTTTATGAAACGATTATAGCGCGGTGCAATATTACCAGCATGGTAATATTTTTAGTATTTTTTCAGTTAGAAATCTCCAGTGAATGCACCGTGCTGTCTACCTTTATTAGATTTAATGGAAAGACGACTGCTGACTTTACACTTTATTTAATTAACTTTCACTAATAAATCTTTTCGTTTATTAGATTTAGAATTAGCATTTGTGAAAGTTCATTAATTTGATTTTACACCCTAATATTGCTTATGGCTATGTTGTTATGTATTGGTATGTTACTCGTATAGCCAATATTATGTCTAATGTGTTAAATTGAATAATGGAATATTCATGTTATTTTTCTATCATGGTAAATAAAAAGCTGCTTTTCCTGTCTGTGTGACCGCGTTTGTCATGTAAATTATGCAACTAATTTTAAGATTAGAATACAGATGGAGGCATCAGATTGCGCTGACAAGCTAAAGGAAGAATATATAAAAAAAGTTACTAATTAAAACTAAAAACTAAAAAAAACACTAATAAAAAGAATAATATAATATATACTGATTAAAATCATAAAATCTTTAAAAAATACATACAGTACTGAATCCGATATTATATCTACGTCAGTTATAAAGTAAGTCACGCTATCCATTAGTCGGATTCTAAGCTAAGTAGCTTAGAACCCGATGATCAATCTATGCATCCAAAACGGATTTCCCACTAAGCTAAAAGTCTCAATCATCAAGCCTTTGTTCGAAAAGGTAAAAAGGAAGAAATCTCTTGCTACAGGCCAATAGCGTTAATGCATATTTTTTTCCAAACTCATTAAAAAGCAATCTACAATAGCATTTATAACTATTTTGAAAAACATAATCTTTTTGTCAGTGAAAAAAATGGATTCCGTAAAAGCAAGACTATCAATGTGGCCATCTACTATCTTCTTATTAGGATTTACAAAAATATGAACAATAAGACACTAGTAACGGCTATATACTTGGACATGACCAAAGTTTTCGAACATGTGGATCATAAATTACTGGTCGAAAAACTGTATAGATACGGCATACTCTAATGTAATGCTCTGTACTTGATAAAATCGTAATTAGGCCAGACACCACAAATAACTGAAATAAATAAGCTTCCGTTTGCGACAAAAACTGAAGTGCAGTGTTTTTTTTAGATATGGCGTGCCACAACGAAGTGTTTTGGGTCATTTGTTTTTTCTTATTTATATAAACGATTTACCAAGAGCCGTGAGAATTCCGATAGTCCTTTTTGCTGATGATAGCACTGCTGTATTTTCCTCTGACTGACAACAGCACATTTGAAAATGACATAAACGATACTTTGAACGACATCATACATTGGTTAACATGTAATAATCTCATGATAATTTAGATAAAACGAAAATAGAAGAAAAACCCCTTTGACATTAAATGTAAATTACGAAATTATAAAAAATAGAGGAAACAGATGCCATCAAATTCTTAGGACTATGGAATGACAAAAATATGTCATGGAAATCGCAAATTGATACGGTGTGTAAAAAACGAAATAAATTTTCCTACGCTTCATACAGACTATTTAAGATTGTAAATCGAGCAGTAGTACTAACCGCCTATCATGCCTATGTGACATCTACGCTTTGATATGGACGAATTTATTGGGTGAATGCTACAGACAGGGAACTCGCTTTTAGGGCGCAAAAGAAATATCTTAGAGCTGTTTGAGGCATACGTGCCCCAGGTAGCTGTATGTCATATTTTAAAAGGCTTAACAATTTAACCTTTCCTGTCCTCTATATCTTTGAGGACGTTACATTCGTAAAAACCAATAAGAAAATATTTGGTAACCTGCACTCCCGTCGACATGCCGACAAAATAGCAAATAAGCCCTCAAAAACAGCCCTACTCTTTAAAAGTTTCTTCGGAATGTCTTCACGAATTTGTAATAACCTTCTTAAGCAAATAAGAGAATTTGACAACATTAAATATTTAGGAAAAATTAAATTACTTTTTGGTAAATAGACCATATTATATAGTACATGAATTTATGTCCGACAGATTTGTGATGAGTTAGTGCCTAGCAGTTTTTATGGTTTGATGCAAAATATAGGTCTATTTCAATTAAAATGTCTATTTGAATTAATATTTATGACATAAACTTAGGTCTGAGATAACAAATAATTCAAACTATTGTATGCCTAACATGGTGAAGCAGTGCAAATGCACACCATATTAACTTAATAACAACTCTGTAACTACTGTCTCACAATAAAGAAATTTGACGTTGACAATAAAAAAAAAAAACGCTTTATATTTATAAGTAAATACTCTTTGTTCATTAATACAGCATGATAATTCCGTAACTCACTATTAGTATCAATGGGTTTCATTTTGATAGTTCAACCACATTCATTGCGTTATTTACGTTGTTGAGCAGACAAGTTTTTCGAACATATGGAGCAATGGATTAGCAATATGCCTCAAAATGTTTCAAATTGAGAGTAAGTAATAGTGTTACGCAATTAGGGTGCTGGTACAGTTATCACCCCCTCTATGCTAACAGTATATTCAATTAATTGCGTTTTTATTTGCAACCTTTGTACTCTTGCATAACTTTGTTGGAATCGTATTACGGATTTACTTTACACGACAGTCCTATCCTTTACAATGTGTTTGGATTTCCGAATGACAATAACTTACACCGAATTCCCTCATTTAACTGCACATTACATTAATTCATGGTTGTTATTATCTATCGCTGTTTTTTATAACCTAGTCGACCACAATTTGCTCTTCTATGATTTGTACTGTAAATGTGAATTTATGTGTTGTCGAATAGGATGTTTTCCTTGCAAAGGATTTACCTTTATTGAGGTTCCTATCAAAAATATTATGAAAATAGTTGTAATTTATTTCCATTGTCATAGCAGCGGGTAAGGCGCAATCACAGACATTTTAATATTAATCACAACTCATAAATGCGATGGCTCTCAATGGACTACGTTCAATATATGGAAAAATACATTGGACTCGTAAATCACACTGAAGTTGAAGGCTTTCATGTTGATTGCATTCGCAAAGTCTGTTCCCAGTGTTGCGGGTGCCAGGCCAGCCGTCTCTTTCACTCTTCTGTGTCTCTTAATTTAATGGGAAAATGGTAATACAACTAAGCGGTATTTTGATAGACAGTGAATTAAGGAAGGGCAACAAAGTATATTTGGTCAAGATCCAACAGTTTGTTGAATTAGGATGATTTGAAATGGTTGATTAATCATCCATTTTGTTAATGTCAGTACTACTAAAATGTTTGGTAATAGTAGTAACTACCTTGTGTGTCTGAAATGCGCTATCGCATTTAGAGCAATTTTCCCACAAACATTGAAATAGCAGCGGTTTCCGGCGGTGGCGCGTAGAACTCGGATAGTGCCAATGGTAAATAGATGGAATAGCTCCGTTTAGGTAGTAAACTAATAGGCTAATGATTCTGTTTTAACCCAATCACTTAAAATGGCTTATTGGTCGATTCGCTTGAATTTACTCGCCCGAAACAGGCGAATCGGCACTTTTAAATGTATGTAAATTGATTTCTGTAGGCGATTTACACGAAGGTAATTTATTTGTGGGCGAATCAACAACTCAAGAAATACTTATTAGGCAATTGGCACGTCTTCAATGTACCTATGCAATAAAGTTAAGAAAAAAGAAAAGTAGCGCACAGAAGTGATAAGAGTAAAATAACGGGTGTAAGAAGACACTTAAAGAAGCCGTGAGTCACTTGTAGTCCCCGTCATTGTAACCATTTTTTTCTACTGGACCATACCTGGAAACCATCTGTTTACGGAGATATTCAAGGTCAAAACTCCAGCTTTTAGTGACTTTTTTTTTAAGACAAACAGTTTTTAATATTATAACACAAATTTACCCCCACTTTTACACCCAGGTATATCCAGGTACTCGATTTAACGTTACACGTTGTATGTACGAGTATTTGTAACAAACATGCACACTTAGAGCTGACTTCACCAAAGTCAGATATCATTTATACGTGGTATAAATTGACGTCTAAGGCCACGTTCACACGGCGTCATTCTGTACGATATTTTGCTGTATAATTTTGGGATCACATGGTAGTTTCACACTGCATTTGTGTTTGACTGTGTGAACAGTAGGTTGTTGACGTTTGATCTCAACTTTTTATCGTAAAATATCGTACAGGACAGCACCGTGTGAACGACCGCTAACAGTTCTAGTATCAAAAACCACTCAAAAATCCAAAATGTATTTTCTAGATAAGACTTATTTTTAAGTATAAAAGTTTGGTGGAATGCGCCCTTAGTCGGTTTAAGTTGCAAATGGGGTTTCTTTAGCAACTTAACCTACCGAGTCATCGTTTGAAAAAAGCCTTAGTGGGAGGTTTCAATACTGGTACCGCAAAGGCTAACGTTTCCATGTAACCAATGTGAAAAGTATATAAAGTATACGCATACGAAACATTAGTCTTTTAGACACCAAAATGCGTATATGACAGTGTGTTTACAAAACTGGACCTATCTAAGCAACTGTAAATATCAGAAAATACCGAAAACTGAATCTGAATTTATATGCTCGAAATAGCTATTTTAGCAGGAAAAAGAAACCGATTTTTTGGAGACGTTATACCTACCCGATGATCCAATATGATGTTTGCTGCAAGTCAAATCCTACAAAGCAATGTTATGTGCTTAATCAAAGAATACCAATGATAAATGTGAAAACATGATTGCAATAAAAATGAATGTTAGTAGTATGTCATTTATCACTAATTTATTACCTTGAGAGGAGATTCACGGCTCTGATAAAATGTTCAATATAAAGGCCAAACATATTTCGGGTACCCACGTAATGTTAAGCGGTTTCCAAGCCGTTCATGCGGTATGATAGTCCCAGCATAAACATTTTATCTGTGTTAACTGGAAGCTTGCCACAGCTGTGCACTGAAGAGTGAAGTATGGATAGATGCACGTTTGACGTCGCATCAGCTGTTCCCACTTACATTATATTGCACTCAGTATTCTAGGCGCAGTATTAATTCTATGCCCCAGTTGAGCTTTTAAAGACTAAATCACAATTAATAAGTAAATAATAAATAATAATATTTCACAACTTTCATACAACGCCATCTAGTCCCAAACTAATTGGCTGTTAGCAGCTAATTTAGTTGCGAATAAGACATCCGGGCATTCGTTTCGATACTCATTATCAGCTATTAAGCAATGCCGGCTGTGGTAGAGTGATTATTATCCATAAAAAATGAGTTTTATGAGTAAAAACCTACTTCTGTTTTGCAAAACCCACCAGTTTGGTGTACTTTAATTTTAAACATAAAAAAACTAAAAGAAATGAATTACCAAAATTATGCTTTGAATAAAATGTATAGGCATTTATTATAACTCCCATGGCTTATTCATAAACCGGGAGTAAAGTGGGTAACTTTACTCCCGGTTTATGAATAAGCCCTAGTAGCCCTATAAGTACCTATTAACTTCGGTTAAACCATACATTTTCGAAGTTAAAATTTGGCAAACGTCGTAATGGCCCGGAGTTTAAGGCTTCGCCTCTCATGTACGAAGTTGTGGTATTATCAATTTAGTCATTATTAGTATCTACCAATGTGACTTTTGCAGTTTATACGTACTTCCTGAGTTTATCTTAGACATCAATGACATCGGTGAAAGCAAAACATTTAGGAAACCTGGACGTATCCTACTATCCTACTTATATTATTAACTAGCGACCCGCCCCAGCTTCGCACGGGTGCAATAGAGAAACACTGATAATTTTAGAGCCATTATTTCTCGTAAAAAGTATAGGATAAAAAATATTGTGTAAATTGTGGGTTATCCCTAAGAGATCGACATAATTATACCATTGTGGACTTTTTTGTAGACCTTTTTAAGGTGTACAATACTGTAGTACATTATTTTGATCTAGCTCATAGGGTTTGCAATGTAAGCGTAAAAAAATGTGTTTATTTGCGACATCACATTAGAAACCTTTAAAATTATCAGTGTTTCTCTACTATATTATACATATAAACCTTCCTCTTGAATCACTCTATCTATTAAAAAAACCGTATCAAAATCCGTTGAGTAGTTTTAAAGATCTAAGCATACATAGGGACAGACAGACAGCGGGAAGCGACTTTGTTTTATACTTTGTAGTGATGTTAAAGTTTGTGTGTTTAGATGTTTGGTAATCACGCTAAGTTAATATAAGTCTGAAATCGCCAGCTCATTTTGAGTAAGCGTGGTGACCAACAGTCATGCCTTCTCTGTTTGAGGAGAGGCCATTGCCCTACTGTGGGACAATATTAGGCTGGGATTGTTAGTAATATTTTGCATAACTACCTACTCCGAGTTTATTGATAACTAGCGACCCGCCCCGGCTTCGCACGGGTGCAATGGAGAAACACTGATAATTTTAGAGCCATTATTTCTCGTAAAAAGTATAGGATAAAAATGGTTATTGTTGTCTATCCCTAAGAGATAGACATATACCATCGCGGACTTTTTTGTAGAACGTTTTAAGGTGTACAATACTGGAGTACATTATTTTGATCTATCTCGACGGGTTCAGCCAGCGTTTACAATGTAAGCGCAAAAAATGTGTTTATTTACGACATTACATTAGAAACCTCTAAAATTATCAGTGTTTCTCTACTATATTATGCATGTATTATACATATAAACCTTCCTCTTGAATCACTCTATCGATTAAAATAAACCGCATCAAAATCCGTTGCGTAGTTTTAAAGATCTAAGCATATATAGGGACAGACAGACAGCGGGAAGCGACTTTGTTTTATACTTTGTAGTGATGTTAAAGTTTGTGTGTTTAGATGTTTGGTAATCACGCTAAGTTAATATAAGTCTGAAATCGCCAGCTCATTTTGAGTAAGCGTGGTGACCAACAGTCATGCCTTCTCTGTTTGAGGAGAGGCCATTGCCCTACTGTGGGACAATATTAGGCTGGGATTGTTAGTAATATTTTGCATAACTACCCACTCCGAGTTTATTGATAAAACGTCCCAGTGATTTACGTAAGAGTAAATAAGCGGCAAAAAATAATAAAATATCATCGATTTTTACAGCATGTGCTCAATATTCTCTATAGACGGAAAGGCACAAAGAATGACCTTGTAAACAAGTCTTGCGGCTATTTCAATGAGTGCCTTTTATAAGGTTTCCAACAGGCCAGTTTTTACATAGAGGAAAATTTATTTTGGTCATCGTTTCCTGACTTAGTAAGGATTCTGGTGGTACAATTTTGTGGCCAGCGCAGAGTTATATTTTAATTTTATGCTAGCAATTGTAAGATTTCGTTCCTGACTGCTCTTTTGTTACAAATAAGAATTGCCGTAATTTCGCGGATTGGAAATTTCGGTTTATAGACATTTCTTTCTCATAAAAAGAACATTACGGTTCACTTATATGTTGAGAAATGTAATAAAAGTAAAGACAATATCTGTGATCACATATAGTTATATAAAACAACAGAATTAAAAGACTTAATAGGTGACATTCGGTGTTAGTACTTCGTTCTAACGTATTCTTCTAGGGCTTTTTATATGTATGACATCTGTTACTGTTAAAAACATTGTCAGGTATTACATTATAAAGTTTGCTCCCTCATATAGTATATTTTTTTAGTTCTAGGTTTTCTTAATTTTATTTTGTCTCATCGTCTTGCGTTACAGTAAACCGGGGTAAACAGGACTGCAGGGGTAAATCGGGACAATATTTTAAAATTGATTTTAACATTGAAATAATATCGTTTTCTACCAGAAAGGTCTCTAAAGTGTTTACTATATTATAATTAAAGATGAAGTGTCCTTGTTGTCAACATACTATATTACGTCAACTTTAAAATAACGAAATGATACCCTATATATCTTTCACTGCTTGATTTAGCAATATTTTCGTTGTTTATTGTTAGTTGGAATTGATTGAGGATTTTCTTATTTTTTGCTGCAAATATAATGTGTGAGGTTTTCTTTGTGTTAATAGTTAGCAAATTAGACAGAAACCATACCACCCAGAAAATTCGACGTTATTGGGTTTTTTCATCACTTTCTCAGTAACAGCCCGGAGTCTGGATACGGGCCCGGTTCATGGCAATATGCATGCCCCCTATTACATAGAATTTAACCTTAACTTGCGAATCGCAGGTGAAACCCAAACGTGATGTTATAGCATGTTACTCGATGTATTTTTATTATTATGGAGTTTGAAAGAGTTGTTATAACTCCGCGTTTATACCAAGTTATAAAACAAGTTTGATCGGTTTGGTCCTGTATTACAATATGCCATACACAGACTAAGTGTGAACTCAAAACACATCTATACTTCTACTTCGTCGTAAGTTTTTACTTGTTATAACATTCCCACTGTTGCCAACATGTATTTATACTTGTATAAATACTTGTTGGCAGCTCTGAGTGAACAAAAACGGATAAAAGAATGTTCGATGCAATTTTCAACCCAGGTTTTCATCACTACACGTTTTTGACAAATCTTTTGCAAGTTTTGTTGAAAACTTGTATCATGACGTGTATGGGGGTGTAAACACGGGGTAGCACGGTCTAGGTGCTACCAAAATCCCAGAAAAATCGTGTATATTAACATGTCTTATACACTTCTGCCTTAACTTAACTTTTCCTCAGGGCTTCAATGTTTCTAATAAACAAAATTAAATCATAAACATGTTGTTCAGTAATACAACTTTATTAGGGCGCGGATAATTTTAAAACTTCTATAGAGTTGGTGCCGCTTCGCGAAACCTGGACTGGAGCCAGCTGCTTATATGGGAATTCTTTACGTAATTACATTAGATGTCATATTAAATAAGTTTGGAGTTAAATGCTAAGACTCTCACTACAAGTGCTATTAAGCTGTTCCTTCATGTTAAAATTGTTTTATATTCTGCCTTCATATTTTAAAATATACCTTTTATACAAAATTAATATTCACGCTCACATTTTTTTTTAACTTTATTAGTAGTGTAACCAGATTAAGTGGGCCCTGGGTACGTGAGGAACCTCAAGGTACTACTTATAGTTAGAATATTTTTGCATTGAAATACCTCTGTTACTGGGAATAATTAAACCTTTATAACTGACAATAAATGTGCTCGAGTTTGTCCATGTTTAAATCTATAATAGGGACGTAGTTCAATAGTCTGTATAAGTAAGACAACTAATAATAGTTTATGATTTTTAATATTGGCCTGAATATGTCGCGTACGCCTCTATAAATGGGTAAATGAAACGCCTCTATGTGATAAATAATCCTAGGTCCCTTGAGATCCCACTTATCCAGGTTACACTGTATTCAATAGGTTTAGAAATGCGTTTGTGTATGCGTTGATGATTGGTGATTTATTACCCAATCAATTATACAACATTATTTTTAGTATATTGCAAACCTGAATATAGTTTGTTCAGAATAAGTAACTGAATCGATTCCAATAGTTTTACACCATATTTAATTATTTATTTTTCCATTTATGTACAGTGTACACACATATACAAACAGGCAAAAAAAAACAGAACAGAAAAATAGGTACAAAGGTAATGCTTATTTAAAAATGGTAACAAGTTGGAGACCGAGTGACACTACGTACATATCTGCAATCATATGCGCGCAACACAGGTCAGAGCCGGTCGGCCGGCGGCGCGTGGTAAGTGGTAACCAACTTTTTGTACGGACGTACCGGTAACATAACAAGCTTATAACTTTGTCATTTTTCATGATACAGTTCTGAAATTTTGTACATAGATTTTTTACATAAAATTATTAGACACGTGTTTCGGGTTTCGCATATACTAAAAATAATGTTGTATATACGGCATATTATAAATGCGGTGGTTAACACCATACCCAAAAACTAACAAAATATTAAACCATGCAACCAGAGTGATGAAATAAAATTCAGTGGATACCTACCTAAGGTATCCACTGAATTTTATTTCATCACTCTTTTAATTTTAAAAGAGTAATGAAATAATAATAAAATCATAAAAGTGAAATTATAAAAATGTGTAGATCGAACACATAAATAAAAAAAAATACGCTAAGTGCGATCCTGTAAAATTAAGAATAAGTAAAACCAACAAATAAGGCAATAAATTACGATATCTTATATGGAATTGTTTTAAATAGTCTGCATAATAATTCCGCTTACAAATTAAAAACTTACTTATACGAGGTGTCCGAAAAGTCATGGATTACCTTTTATCTGCTGATGGGCCACATTGAGATCTACCAATAAAAAAAAATGACCTACCAATATTATTTTTTTTTTCACCAGGGCCGATCAAAAACAAGGTAAAATTTTTTTTGGTGAAAATTTTAAGTTTGAACCTAAATTTTAGGTATTTAAAAGATGATATCTGTAACTATCTTGTATTCAATCGACAGTAAGATGATTCAAGATGAAAATAAAAAAGCCTGTACTAGAAAAAGTTTTCATTCGTAGAAATGACCTGGAAAAAACTTATCAAAGGTAGAGATTTTCCAAAATTTCATTAAACATCAAAAAACTCGGAAACCATAAGTCTTTTACCATGGTCATTTTTTTTATTAGTAGATCACAATGTGGCCCATCAGCAGGTAAAAGGTAATCCATGACTTTCCTGACACACAGTATAAGTAAAAAATAAATGCTGCTTGTTGTTAGGCGCATCACTGAGAACGGATGGACCGATTTGGCTAATTTGTGTTTTACAATGTTCGTAAGATATTGAAATTTTGCTTGAGACAGTTGATAATGGTTTGATGGTCTGTTCCAAACCTTAAACGTGACCGCACTTTTCTGATACATGTTGTATTATAGCAGTCATCATTAGAACGAATGGACTAATAACAAGAAAGATGTGTCCTTAGATGTGACTTTATTAATATGTAGCCTTAGACAATATTAATAATTAATTTATTATTAATTTCCTACAAAAAAAAAGAAAAAAAAAATAAGGTTACAATATTACGTATTTAACTTTGGTAATTATGAGTGCAAATAAGAATTTTCGACTTTGCTTCTATGTTTTTATGTGGTCGTGGAAAGTTACAAAATACATATACAATTAATAAATTAAAATCGCTTTTCGTGTCTTATTGTGTGATGGTGTTGTTCTTCTAAGCTACGCAATGGATTTTGATACGATTTTCCCCATCATTAAAAAAAATATTCCTGAAGGTTTTCGTTATAATACATTATCTAATACTCGTAATAAACTTACTTACTAAAAAGATTTTGATGTTTTGTGAAGTCGTGAAAAACGTGCAAAGTAGGGGTGGGTCGTTAGTAGATAATATTTTGAAGTAGGTTGATAGGTAGCTAAAGTAAACCGTTTTTCTTATTTTAATTTTCTTTCGTCTCCAGCGACCTTCTAGACTTTACAAAAGGTTACAGGTAATTCAATAAATAACTCGAACAATTAACCTTAAAATTTACCATTAGGCAGAATGAAAGCTTTTGTCCCAAAAACATTAGCCATTTTATCGGCGGAGATGAAAATATGAGCTAAAATAATTTACTTTAGCTCGATTCGGCTATTTTACTCCGTTGGAGACTAGTAAACAATTTGTAAAACATTAATAAATTTATTTAATCAGGCGAGATCCAGGTCAAGAGCAGAACCATTTTGCAATAAAAATAAAACATCGTAGTGCTCTCACTACTAAGGGCTTTTTCCCACGGCAAGATCCCATTTTGTGCAGGTACGGCTTTTTGCAGGATCCCGTTTAGTAGTGTACGTGGTTGTGTAAACGGAAACTTGCCGTGGGAAAGAGCCCTAAGATGATAATTAATAAGCATTCTTCTTCGTGGTCACGTTGTAACCATACCAGAATCATGCCACCACTCATCTCGTGATAAAATGATTAACCAGTCCATAGGTTAGGTTAGTCAAAATATGCCTCGTATCCTAATGAAAAATTTAATCTGATTACAACAAAATTTACAAAATTATCCCTATACAAACAAGGTACTGACAGACAAACTGACGAAGATGTAAAAACTGCTCAACAATTTGTTACATTAAACAAAATTTAATTGAGGGGGGCTTGTGGCTAAGTAATAACAGCCGCACGGGTCGATCGATCAGATTAAGCTACGCTTGCCGCGGTTAGTCCGTGGATGGGTGACCATCTTCACATACCACAAACCCCTTCCAACCACATAAAAATTTGGATCCTAGGTCTTTACCTATGAAATTGCCGTTCTGCAGTACTGGCTATTTCAAATCAAAATAATTTTTGTTTGGCTAAGAATTCTAATTTCAAATTAATTTTATTTTAAAAACATGGAATTTCTTTTCCA
This sequence comes from Eremobia ochroleuca, assembly GCA_949629135.1. Taxonomy (NCBI): domain Eukaryota; kingdom Metazoa; phylum Arthropoda; class Insecta; order Lepidoptera; family Noctuidae; genus Eremobia; species Eremobia ochroleuca. The sequence continues at coordinate 13,784,416 of OX451384.1, read as the reverse complement.
AAAGTAGCCATTTGTTTATTGATTAGTGTTACATTTTCATCGCATTTCAATCTAATTCGTCATCATGGATACGTTAAAAATTCGAGTAATTATGGAATATGAGTACCGTGCAGGCAGCAACGCGGCACAAGCGGCACGCAACATCAGCGACGTTTACGGAGCTAACACTACAAACCAACGCACCACCTGTTATTGGTTTGCTCGCTTCCGTTCTGGAAATTTCGACCTGAAAAATGAACCTCGCGTTCGTCCGAAGACTTTGGTCGACAGTGACGAATTAAAGGCGATTGTGGAAGCTGATGATACACAATCTACGGCTGAATTAGCAGCAGCTTTCGACGTTAGCGTCAAAACAATATTGGTCCATTTGCGTCAAATTGGCAAGGTAAAAAAGCTTGACAAATGGGTGCCCCACGAACTCAATGATCGCGAAGTACGCGTCGAGACGTGCCTTGCACTGCTCAACAGACACACAAATGAAGGAATTTTGAACCGCATTGTTACCTGCGATTAAAAATGGATTCTGTTTGATAACCGCAAGCGTTCAGCAAGTTGGTTGGATCCTGGTTCAGCACCTAAACAATGCCCTAAACGAAAACTTACCCCTAGAAAAGTGATGGTCACTATTTGGTGGTCTAGCGCTGGTGTGATTCATCAGAGCTTCATCAGCAACCAAACGGGGTGAGCATTACTGCAGATGTGTACTGTGAAGAACTGAACACACTGATGGAGAAGCTGGCACATCTCTAACCAGCATTAGTCAATCGCTCGTCTCCGCTGCTCCTGCACGACAACGCGTGACCTCATACTGCACAGCAGACGGTCTCCAAGTTGCAAGAACTGGGTTTGGAAGCTCTCCGTCATCCGCCCTACTCACCAGACCTTGCGGCTACAGACTACTACTTTTTCCAGAATTTGGATAACTTCTTGGCGGGAAAAAAAAATCAATACCCGAGAGGCAGTACAAAATGCCTTTGAAGAACTTGTTGCCTCCCGTCCAGCAGATTCCTTTAAGAAGGGCATCAATAAACTGCCACTGCGTTGGCAAAGATGCATTGATTGCATGGGTGATTACTTCGATTAATACAAATAAAAAATACTTACATAAAAAAAATTCGTTTAAATTTTTTCATACAAAACGGCAATTTCATAGGTAAAGACCCATTATATGTTGTAGATTATGATAAGTGTGTTTTTCAGTGAAAATTTCGTTGGTGTATCATGTTTAGAAAACATGAAATTAATTTTTCAAACAACAAAAACAATTATCTCGAGATTTTTAGAAAAAAATATCTTGATATGCTGTCTCTCTAAGTTATTTACAACATATATTATGGGCATTGCTATATTTGGAACTATTAACGAGAAAAAAAATTTTTTCTTCAAAAATGTTTTTCAATTTCCTCGAAAACCAATGCATATTTTGAAGTAATCTTTTACAGGTAAGTTACACTCAGTAAGACCAACATACACAAAAATTGGCAGTTGAAATTTCCGCTGGGGCCACTCCTCCATGCTTACCCCGCCATGCTCTTTAGCTTAGCGTTCGGCTGATCAAAGTAATGTTAAACTGGCCTTGAAAGCGAGATTTAGGAGGTAATATGTGTTTTATGTAGGCGCGCTACTGTGCAGGAGCTAGGAAATATGTGTTTTGTGTAGGCGCGCTATTGTGCAGGAGCTAGGAAATATGTGTTTTGTGTAGGCGCACTACTGTGCAGGAGCTAGGAAATATGTGTTTTGTGTAGGCGCGCTACTGTGCAGGAGCAAGGAAATAAGTTATTTGTGTAGGCGCGCTACTGTGCAGGAGCTAGGAAATATATGTTTTGTGTAGGCGCGCTACTATGCCGTAGCTAGGAAATATGTGTTTTATGTAGGCGCGCTATGTGCAGGAGCTAGGAAATATGTGTTTTGTGTAGGCGCGCTACTGTGCAGGAGCAAGGAAATAAGTTATTTGTGTAGGCGCGCTACTGTGCAGGAGCTAGGAAATATGTTTTTATGTAGGCGCGCTACTGTGCAGGAGCTAGGAAATATGTGTTTTATGTAGGCACGCTACTGTGCAGGAGCTAGGAAATATGTGTTTTGTGTAGGCGCGCTACTGTGCAGGAGCTAGGAAATATGTGTTTTATGTAGGCGTGCTACTGTGCAGAAGCTAGGAAATATGTGTTTTGTGTAGGAGCGCTACTGTGCAGGAGCTAGGAAAAATACGTGTTTTGTGTAGGCGCGCTACTGTGCAGGAGCTAGGAAATATGGATAGCTGACCTAATATACATACTGTATTGTCTACTGAAACTTTGCAAACAAGTTGGTAGGATACAAATTCAAAAGACACTATTACAAGTTATACACGGCTGTGAACTTAGGATTTTAACACGTAAATGGTCAATTAACCAGTCGAACGCGCATGAGTTAAGTGAAATGACCCATTTTCTTTAGCTCACATCCCTCCCATGTGAGGAAGAAAAAATACATTGTGGTTTTATAAATATTAACACTCTGCGTTTACAGGCTACAAAAAAATGACTGAACACCAAAGAAACCAATTCACTGAACACGTCATTACTATAAAATTCTGTTGATGATCAAGTTCATGGACTTTCATTGGATTCACGTGTGCAGGTTGTTCTGTTGCACTTCTTACAAGTTTATGTTACATTACCGGGAGATTATGAAACCTCTCGACCGATTTCAGTCAAGGTGGCCAATCTCAATGAAGATTAGCCAGGTATGCAGAGTATATTATAGTGCACAAGTGTGTGCGTAAACACAGGTGCACTCTCTGTTCCTTTACTCTCATAGTCCGATGGCACGGCAATTCGACACAACCGGAGAGAGATCAGGCGCAGGACAACGGCTTTACGTGCTTTCCGAGGCACGGGGGTAATATTCGTAAACCGCCAATTTCCAAAATTCCAGGCTGTTACTAAGAAATCCCCTAAGAAAAGTCCAATAACACTTTAGCTTGACCTGGAAATCGAACCCAGAACGATAGGCAGTCGCTCTTGTAACCACGAGACTAACGGGGCATTCAAATTTTTACTAGTATCACTAAACATTTATTTTACGTAGGTGCCATTTCAGGGACTGAAAATAATATTGACAAACTGTTCCACCGAACCGCACTTATCAAAATTTTATTTCAGTGGGGTCAGTTGAAGTGCTCAGGTCCGGTTTGGTCAAGTGCTGTTGAAATCAGTGCTCACTGACAATGATAGAAAAAAAAAAAACCGATTGTTTCATTAACAACCAAATTACAGACATTACCTACTTATTCATAAAATTTGAAATCAATAATGTTATGCTATTTCACAGCTCACATGATAATCCAAAATTGCGGCATACAATATTGTGGCAACATTTAATGTCGCGCATATATGAGCATCTTTGAACTCAATATTTTTTTCAAAGAAAATATTTATAATACTTTCAGTAAACACAGGGGCAACGCGTTTCACTGTAACATAATTATCTGATCAAATTACTACAAATCATTAGGTATTTGTAGATTTTTACAGAAACATATTTAAAATCTAGTGTGTCTCAATCACGCTCTGATGTCGTTCACGCCTATAAATGACTCCAAGAATCGCCCAACAAGCGACAATCCCCTATTTAGATCGTGGTGCATCTAGTTCCGAGACCTGGCTCTTTAGACCATACATTTCGATGGGTTTTAAATATGAGTTTTTTTTTTTTCATCAGAAATCTCAATAATATCGTTTGCGTAATGAAACCTTGTTTGACATTCTCTGGCTTTGTAAAAAGAGCAATTATCGTGGATACAGTTAATAGGGGTCTAGCAGTGAATTTTTGCTTTTGCAATCAGTGTATCTTCGAATATTTCCACGGACCGCATACTTCGGTTAGCTTACCGGGACTCAAAGCGCATATCCACTCTCAAAACTCTAAACTTATCCGACCGCTTGATCGATTAGTGGATATCCTCCTTATTTAGTCTCCGAAGTGACGTGCAACCATCTTACGATCATGTTATCAAAATGTTTCGGCATTCCATTGTAAGACGACCCGCTAAAGTTTTGTTTAGGTACTAGCAGGCACGCGGTATTGGTTACCATCTCATACGTTGAAGTTGCTCGCTATGATCGACTCGTGAATAAAACCAATGTATCGAAACTTTGAGCAATTTCTCTCTCTTCCTCTCGTATAATTTTGTCTCGGTCTACCTGTAACTTTTGCTTCCTGATACACAGCGTCCCGTTCACGAATAAACGCATTAAACGGTATACCAAAAATAATGCCTTCACCGTATTGTGTGGAAAGAGAGAGTTTTTACATATGTCTCACACTGTTTGTAATATACAATTATTAACTGAATCAGTTTGTGTTTATCTTTGTTTAATTAGTTCGTACAGTTGTTTATTTTACATTAAAAGTTATGATGGCCTTTATAAATGAAATTTATCTGCGCAGCGCATATTTAACGTATGCGGCGTGTATTTTACCTTAGTTATTTTGAGTGCCACATAAAGTTAATTAAAGAATCATGGCGAGATCCTTACATTATTTTGTACAAAAAAAAGAGTAGAGGGTTCAAAATATTTTCCAATGCTGAGAATACATTACCAGCCGTGCGATTCTGTAACCATCTCAACCTGAAAACTTGGGTGAAGTGAGCGCGGAGTGAGTCGTCAATAGTGTAAATCCCTAGCAATCAGCATGACTCACAGCTCACTCTAAGCTCACTTCACCTTAGTTATCACGGTGAGATTTTCCAAAATCGACCGGCTGGACTAGATTGATATACTTAAGTATCGTATTTTTTTAACCCCGCATAATTAAAATGTTTCGAAATTAAAATATCAGTTTATCGGTTCAGGTCTTTCCCCATTTTGTATTTATAAAAAAAAAATCAGCATTTGACATTAAGTCAAACTTACGCACGCCCCCTTAAGATTTAAATAGCTAGATTTGTCCTCATCGTACTTTTCGAGTCAGAAATACGACCATATTTTAACGCGGTAGGGCAAATCTAAAGACTTAAAGCTTTACCACTGCGGTTTACACTGACGCCGCCGTTTCTTTCTGAAACAATGAGCTCCTACTTAAACTATTTACTTTAAACATTATATTTTTATTGCAGGGTTATAAAGATATTGTAAATGCCTGAAGATACTCTTTAGGCACCCAAGTGTATAAGAATTAGAATTCCAACTTCTCTAAACATATTTATTTTTTTGTTCAATTCCTGCCATGATTCTTTACACTTCACTGGATTAACGATTTCGATGCACCTATCCATTTCATATGTTAATATTGGGCCGTCATTATTGGGTTGGCACAAAAGTAATGAGACACTCTACAAAACTAGATAAATTTCCTTTTTCAAATTAATTGTTTTCGATAATATTCTAGGATTTTGTAGAACATTCTAGGTACTTGTGATTTGAGGGTGTATAAAGCCATCGGTTTAGTCAGTTTGAAGAAAAATGGACGAGCGACAAGTTCGAAAACTGTACTTATACGAGTACTTCTTAGGTCACAGTGCGCGCACTGCGGCTGACAATATCAACACTGCATTGGGCGCTGGAAGTACAAGCCGTGCGACGGTTTCCCGATGGTTTGACCGTTTTAGATCAGAAGACAGGAGCCTTGAAAGTCAGCCACGCTCAGGACAACCACCCGCAGTAAATGATGACGATTTACACCGCGAAGTGCAGTCGAATCCGGATGATCCGGACCACTCGTGAATTAGGGGAAGCACTTAACTGCAGTCACCGCGCCGTGGAATACCATCTGCATGAGCTTGGGGATCGAAAAGTTTTGGCTCGGTGGGTACCGCATATCCTTACAGACGCCAGTCGTGCAGTCCGTGTCTGTCTATCAGTTTTGGTGCGAGCCCGACGTAAAGAGATTTGTCTGATCTGGTTACTGGAGATGAATCATGGATTCATTACGAGGACGGTACACGTCGTGCTTTTTGGCTGCCTCGAGAAGAAACGCCACCAACTCAACTGAAGCTTAGTCAAAAGAACCGCTTAAAAGTTCTGTTTTGCTGTTTCTGGGACGCCCGAGGCATGCTGTTTTATGAACTATTGCACAATGAAACTATAAACGCTGACAAATATTTAACCCAGCTCACCAAACTATCTGCTACTATCAAGAAAAAACGACGAAGACGAGTCAGTGTAGTTTTACTATACAATAACGCTCGACCCCACGTCGCATCTGCCGTTCGCCAACAGTTGGAGAACTTGGGCTGGGACCCACCTTATTCCCCAGACCTCACCCTTTTTGTGCCAACCTGATAATCGTCGTGCACTGTGACCATTATGAAACAGTATCTTTCATTGGAATATACATAGGTGAGTAGTTTCATTTTTCTTATAATTTTAAAAGTAAATTCTTAAAGGAGTGCCTCCTAACCGAGCATTCTTCACGAAATTGTTTAGCAGACTCGAAATATTAAATACCGTCTCTTGAAATATCCCCATATTATAAAAGCGATAGTAAGTAGGTACTATGTTATCATGTAAGTTTGTTATAAAGTAGTCTTGTCCTAGATTTTAACATGTTAAAAAACAACGGTACCAATAAACAATAGTTTGACCTTTTAAAATATACAGCATAAAATTATATCATATTCACAAGGGAAGACTATGTGATTGTGTCCAGTGCGGCAACGGCTATAAATCTTTACTCTATAGTAATTCGAAACAACAGCAACGCTGGTTTTTGTACGCCGCGCTGTGAAAAATGCTCGGTTACTATCCCCTTTATCTGCGTCCAAGGCAGTGACTAACAATGCAGGTGCAGCCAGTCTACGGGAGCATGAAACGAACTATTCCAGTCAGGTAATTACGGCAAGTTCCTCTCCAAATAATGCGTCAGTTTAAAGTGGACTTGTCGAAATACTCGTAGTCGTTCCACTTTATTTTACAAGTTGCAAGTATCTTTTATAGAAAATCGTTGTGATTTCTGGTTTTATACATTTTGTTTTGTCTGCCTCTTTATGTTCATTTTTCATCTGCTGTATTCCCCGAATCCAAAGTGTTTTATATAGGTAATAAGTACATAATGAAAACACATGTCAGTTAACTACATCTAGGCATAAAATAAAGGTCAATTTCCAAATTCCGCACGGGACATATTGAATCCAAAAACATGTTCTGAATAGTTTTCTTATATTTAGGTAATATAGAGAGTGTTTTAGTTTGTATTTTCTTCCAAAAACGTAACAAATTAATATTAGCCTCTGGTCAAACAACACAGTCACTAAATTCCCGTTGTATTAAAAACCTTTAAGTAAAGCGACTTGCATACAGAAAAATGGTCCAACATAACACAAAGGTGTTCTTTTCCACCGAGATTTGAAGCAAAGGCTTCGACGTGTCACTAAGTATATCCAATCAAAACGATGTTATTTTAAAAACGCGCCTGAAAATATTGTTCACCCCTACCAAACGCCGCAGCTGCTTCGTGCGAGCGAGAGCATCGCGACGCGTTAGAAAGAGAAAATCGATCTACGTACATGGTGATTACATGAAAAACACTACGCGTCGAAGTGAGACGAGAGCAAAACACTTTTGACAATACTTAAAATAATAAATAATATATTAACACAATGTTTATTTACACAGTGCTTAAATACACGGTATAGAAAGAAATAAAAATTTGAAATCGTTTATGCTCTGATAATAATATGCGTAACATAAAGCTATTATTGTGTAACATGATTTAAACTATGCACGTGCTTTATTAAAACTTACCGACGGCTATTTTCTCTACTGCGAAGGGTTGTGCTGACAATATCACTGCGTTTAACAACAACAAGCCGGTATATCGCGTAGCGTAGTAACTATTAAACACCATTTTTGGATACGAACTGTCTGTGATCAGCAGATTCGTTATTTGATAAATAACATGGCAATGTTTACGTGATTTAAAAGGCTTTAGTTATAATACCGAGGTAAATATAAGGCGAAAAATGTGTCGGGATGCTGTGTGCAAACCTGAGACTTAGGGGCGACTGATGTCGAACGAGTGTGGCATGGGACGCGGGGGCCCCTCCCACTCCGCCGCGCGCTCTCACTTACTCACTTAACGCGTATCCCGAATTCCCGATAAAAGCTGGATTATTTGGAAATATTCTTACGTCTACTATTATACTCGTATACAATTACAATACAATTTACTCTTATATTCGTTTCTTATGTATGCTTATGATTGTGGCTAATATATTAAAAATACCAAATTCATGCAATGGTGAAAATACACCAGGAATGATTTTTGCATGACTTAAAAATATTAAAAGTTTTATTAATTCTCTTGCTTTCATTGTTCTTAAAACTTAAGAATATTTGTTTATTAGATGGTGCGCGCGTCGTTCTCCACAGAGATAAGGGTCGCTCCCCTCTGCCTCCACCCTCATCCTTGGAGCGTGATCTCCTCCCTTTCGCATTAGCCACAATTTCCAACATTGCCATTACACCACATGTCGCCCATAGGTTTTAAAAATATCGTAAATACGAAACAGTGTGCCTATGAAGGTCTGTTTTGTTTTCATAATAGGTAGGAACTAACTGTAGATAAGTAGGCGTAATAGTACCTATAGTGTTAAAACTATTTAGCCACGACATGGGAGTTATTTTGTATTTATATAGTTATTTTAGTAAGCATTTTGTAGCAGTTTGAGGGGCCTGCGTGGCTAAATAATAACAGGTCGATCGATCAGGTTAAGCTCCGCTTGCCGCGGTTGGTCCGTGGATGGGTGACCATCTTTAAATACCGAGAATCCTCCATGCCTCGGAAAGCATGTTAAGCCGTTGGTCCCGGCTGTCATTCGTGGATCGTTGACAGTCGTTACGGGTAGTCAGGAGGCCGAAAGTCTGATAACCGGTCTTACCAAGGGGTATCGTACTACCCAGTAACTGGATTGTGGAGGTCAGATAGGCAGTCGCTCCATGTAAAATACTGGTATTCAGCTGCATCTGGTTAGACTGGAAGTCGACCCCAACTTAGTAGGGAAAAGGCTAGGCAGATGATAAGTAAGCATATCATACGCATACATGTATGTTTGCATTATATTGCATTTACATTCTAAGCTACAATAGATATAATCAATTTGTAATAAGTAATAGAAAATAACGTGTTCAAAAAATTACTTCAAATTAAATATGTATTTTTACTTAAGTAAAACGGTCAAAAATGTGCCCAGAGAATAGTTTACATTCCAGTTTGCTGAATAATTCATGCAGTCGGGGGCAGCTTACAGCGTACGTAAAGCATGTCATGCCAGTGACTAGCAATGCAATGAAAGAACATTTTTGGAATTCTAAGCAGATATTAAATCTATATCCAAGGATCGCGTAGCTTAGTAACGAGATTCACTCTATAGGAAAACTAATTTCTTTCAGCTTTATAAAACCGAAAGAAGGTGACTTATTGGATTTAAGATTTCGTCCTTGGGTACTCAATGACCTTTTGCTGTATGCGAAAGGTTTGGTATGAATTTTTAAAAAGAAAAACTGACGAAAACTATGTTTTTTACAGCGAGCAGATTTTTTTTTATTGAATCTGCTTGCATACCTTGCAGCGTTATTATGAAAATGATCCATTTATTTTCGGTAAGATCCAACCATATTATACCCTTTTCATAATATTTTTATATAAATACCTGCAACTTGTTTCAGAAATTGATGTATAAAATATTACAAATGAACCGTAATAATGTCTCGATACTTAAAAAAAGAAGAAAACCATTACAAAGCTACATTTATATCACAGTAAGAAAATAAAAAATATATTAAAAATCCCCCTTAAAACAACTTTAAGGCAACGACTAGGAAGTTTAATATCCTTAAGCAGTTGAAGACCCGGGTCCCTTTAAACCTTGAAAGCTCAAAGGGAAAATAAAAAGTTATTTCCATTGCAAATTTGAACAAGTTTGATTTTGATCACTACTTCGGGAGAAGGCCGATGAGAAACAAGGTCGGGTAAAGTCCTAATCCCAGACTTTTGACAACATTTCCTTGTTTAAATTGAACAAATTCGGACCTTTTCTAAACATTGTATGTATGTAAAAGTAAGACGCCAATAGCTCCATCGTATTGAATGTTAGGGTTGGGAATTTCCCGATGAGGATTCAGATCTTGTTTGGAACATGCAAATTGTAATTTTTTGGGAAACTCGAAATGGACGCAGGATCGTGCTCTTTTACACAGATTTCTTGTTATTATTATTAGGTTATTATCGATTATCTGCATAATCCGGTATTCTATACAATACTGAGGCATTATATAGAATACCATAAGGTTCAGGCAAAGTATATAATATAATTTATTCCATTCTTTGCCTAGGCATTCTATACAATACCAAATTTTCAATCGGCAATGTGTGGAATGCGTGGACATTTAACACGTTGCAACTTTTTTTTACTTTGCTTTTATTTACTCAGTGTCCCGTATAATTTAATTACGTACATTACGTAATACGTAGTAGCGACAACTATGGCATCCGATCAAGAAATCACCCTGATGAATGAAAGATTTTACGAAGAACTACGTATCAAAATAAAATCCGCGAATACTGAAAATCACGTGTTCATTGACTACCAACGTTGTGAATTCTTTTGGCGGAAATGAATACAGTAAAATCAGCTAAAAATAAAATGTGCACGGGATTATTGGTTATTGCAGCATTACGATTGCAAAACCGTATGTTAACAATACAAGTTGCTATTTCCTGTGATTAGGATTTGTGAAATGCAAACAGCATTGCGATACTCAAAGGTGCTTATGCGCTACTCGCAAAAAGAAAATTACATACCTACTAAGAAATAAAAAAATAAACGTCGTATAATAATATAAAATGAAGTAATACTTATTCACGTACGAATAAATAAATACCAATTTTTTTTTAACACTAGCTTCTTCCAGTGGCTTCGTCCGGGTGGATATCGGAAATTATCCCACGGGAATGTGCTGCCCGTACAAAAAGTATTGTCCTTATGTCTTTCCCCATAAAGCTATCTATCTCGTTGCCAAATCAGTGAAGTGGTTACGACGCGAAAAGGTATATACAGGGCGACTGGTAATTAATTACCGATACCTACTTTATCCACAGAAGCCATGTTTTTTTTTTAATTCATCAACTGCATGACCCCAATCATCCCAATGCTTTAGTTGCTTCTTATAAAATCAGCTATCTACTGCCAATGAGAGTCCTGTCAAAATCGGCCCAGCCGTTTCGGGAAAAAGTTTTTTTTTTGTTATAAATACCGCGTGTAAAAAAAAAAAACATTAATCTTCACGTGGCATTCTATACAATACCAAGATATTGTATACATGGACTGGGCAGGGTATATAATAATAAACGATAGATAAAACATTTTGCACAATACCTAGACGAGTTCGGTATTTTATAGACAACTGTGCTGCTGGGGAGTTTGTTGCGCCACTTCTTCTCCCCAGCGAAATCACTAGGAAGTAGTGAAGGGCGGGCGTTTTGAGGGACTGTCTTTTGTAATTTTGACGAAAAGTGCTGATTCTCAGCCTAATTTGAATATTAGCTAGCTAGCTAGTTATTCTATACAATGCCTGAACTATATGCTTTGCAGGTAAAATTATACACATTTCTTGTAATAGATTGTAGTACAAAGTTTTTCGGTAGTAGAATACCGTTTTCTTCATAAAAACCTAAATCCAATATACTCTTTAAATATTTTTTTATTAATGCTATGCAAAATACATGTAAACATAAACATTTATTATACCTACCTGATAATAGATAATGTTAAACACACAAACTAATATTTTTTTTTTAACAAATACCACGGATTTATCTTAAATAGCTGTCGAAGAAAATAACAATCCAGCTAAAAAAAAACACTGAAGTCCAATGTATAGACGACACCATATCAAGCTACTACAATCTGTAAAATTTATTTAATAAATTTTAAACTAAATCGCTAAAGCATAAGGTACAAAGTTGATTGGTAAAATTTGACAGTTTCGGGTAGCTTGATGTGCTGGGGTCTGTACAACCAAGACTTATGTCTAGAATAGATCAGATTGAACTGACAAATACAAGGCCTTAGAAATAGGAGGTGATTCAATGTGAATACTGTAGTTAAGTACTGTCCTACATTGCTCAATACCAGTTAGGTATTTATTTTCTATTCATACAGCATGGCATTGTTAAAAAATTTCGAACCTATCGACCAAAACCTTCTGGAATGACGGAACGAGTGACATAGATACGACCTCCGTATCCCGTCCGGCCTGGAGCATTCCAATTAGGCAACGGATGAGTGGTTCCAGTGTGACAAATGCCGCTGACCAGATTATGGCGTTTGAGCGCTGACACATAGCGTATCATCCTGTCCACACACCACTCTATTATGGTTCGATCGCTTTGGAAAATGTGATTCTGTGAAAACTTTCCACTCGCTGCTTATACCTGTGTGGCAATTCTCGTAATAATTATAAGAACGTTTACAGTCTGATCTCAATCTCAATCTATCTAAAAAATCTCTAATTTCCTTACATTTTCGACAACTTTTGAAATTGATTGTCGCCGAGATGAGACTGCGATTCGATTTTGTAGTTTCTTCAAAAAGGAGTTTATCAATTCGGATGTTTATACAACGTGTAACGTTAAATGCGCAAAACCTGAAAATAGTTTGATCAGAATAACGAGCAGAATTAAGTGAACCACTTTTTAATATAGGTCACATTTTTCAAAAAATCTTCATTAAAAACGTTGCCGTGTCTAATTATTAATAGGTCAAGCAACCCAATGTCAGCGCGGTGCAGCGCTCCGGTGACGACTCCTCCCTCGATAAAGCGTCGTCGCAGACGCAAGAAACCATCAGAATGGCCAGTAAAACTAAAACAGCACATAAAACCTTTACAATTTTTTTAATGACTTATTTTCTCTCTGAAATAGGTCAATTGAATGAGGGTTTTCACAAAAATTTACGCCACCAGTTGGCACCACTTTGGCAAGAGGTCTTCCATTTCGACAATTAATTTAAAATATATGATGACGTTCATCATTCGTTTCATTCATTCGTTTTTCATTCAGTCAGGACTAAAGAAAATATAGGCGCTTTGACACTTTTGACAGGTACTCGGACCTGACGTCTCAGTGCTGCCACCTAGTGAACGTCATTTCAGGAAACCCTCATTAAGAATCAGTTTGGGTGTCTGAGGTTTTGCGCATTTAACGTTACACATTGTATGTATATATTTAATGTATGTTCGGGCATAACTCCGTCATATATGGACGGATTTGCAAAATTCTGTAAAGATCTGGTGATGAGTTTCGGAGACAGACAATGGAACTCTTCAATAAATACCAGTAAAACAACCGCGATTGCTGCTATCGCATATGTATTGCATTGTTTACGCAATCGCACAACATCACGTCTTTACCCTATAAACGCAGATGCAGCTTCCTGTCACTGATATTTACATAGCAAATAGTGTTATATGAATTTGTTTGGGGTAGGTATAACTAAAATGTGAAAAATAAAAATCTTTTTTATAAAAAAAAACAACTGACTTCCAAAAAAACACTACAAAGTGAAAATTAACTTTAATTTCAAAAGTCGGTGTCAAAAAACGAAAATGCGGAACCAACGACACCGACTTCCAAAATCAAAGTTATTATTCACTTTGTAGTGACTGTTTTGGAAGTCAGTTGTTTTTTTTTTTTATTTATAAAAAGTTTTTTGAAGTCAATACGCTCGCTATAAACAATTAGGAGGAGTTTCACAGCTCACAGCTCTGTCAGCTATATCAACCTCCAAGATCGTCCGCCCTCACTAAGTGCATCAGTCGTGGGCGGAGTATTGCTCTTCCTCAATTCCCGCCTCTTCCTGGAGCAGATTAATTTACCGATAAGTGCTTCGGCCCCGTCAGACGTTCAATCCTGCACTGGTTAGCCGGCGGCCTCGTTGTTCTGTCATTATTAGCAACTCGACGGGAACTACACAGCGAGCCGCCACAGTAAATGATTGAATGGGCATCGCTAGAAAATAATTTAATTTGATCACAGTATCTGGACGTTAATAATGGCACATCGAGTTTTGGAAAAAGACGGCACATGGGAATGATTGACAGGTATGACACTGTATAAAAAAAAAACATTATCTAAACTATTTAACAAATTTACAATACCTTAAAAAAAAAAAAAAAAAAAACTACAAAGGCACCAAGTATTTATTTAAAAATCACAAATTCACCATTACTTCATTAAAATAAAATACATTCAACACAATCATTAAAATAAAAACATTAAAACAGTTTTACAGTACCAAAACTGTGAAGCTTTAGAAACATGAAACACTGACAATTAGTATGCGATTTCATGTTATGAGGGTCAAAATTGCGCTTCCTGGGAAACATAATGGTGATCATGATTTTAATAACAAACCAAGTCACTCTACAGTAAAATATCTACACGGTCGATTCTGTAAAAATCTCTCCGTGAAAACTTGCGTGGAGTGAGCTGTCACTGTCATCCCACTGATGCTAGGGATTGACCAAGCATACATTTACAATCATAATCGAGATGTTTAAAATATTTTTTATGCTAATACTATTGAGCGTTTTATATAATTTCAAAGTTAGTATTTTTGTTGTTAGGTGATGCTTGGTCAATCTCTAGTATCAGGTGGGGTGACACTGACAGCTCACTCCACGCTCACTTCACCTAAATTTTCACGGTGAGATGTTTACAGAATCGCACTGCAGTAGGTAAGTCAGGTCAAGCGATTAACGGCCGCGTAGCGTACCTTAAACGCCTGATCCGACGATACTTTGAATGTGTTTGAACGAACATTTCCGTTAATAGTGTATGAGAATCACTTACGCGCACTTCAGCAGCTGGGAGCGTGGAGCTTGTTAGAAGCCAGTAAGCCTTGTAAGCTAGTCGTGGCTACGAGTCCGCTTCCTCCTCGCTGACATACAACTGAAGAGCGCCCAGGTTGTCATCACTCATCGTTACCTAGCAGCTGCAAACTTACACCATGTTTATGTACCTATTGAGCTAAAAACACACAATATATTAAATAAAGAAGTCAGTGTGCAGCGATAGAAATAAAACAATCATCAAAATACAAGCCAAACTACATAAATCTAGGTACCTATATCGTTGTCAACTGTCTTCTGTAATTTAGTGTGTGTGTGTGTTTTATAAAGGATGAATTGTGATTTGACTTATTTGTTCCAGGACGTAATGGTGAGACCCATTTGCTAAAATTAAGCACCCCGTAAAGCCTAGGCAAAAATTCATGGGATTAGAGAAAAACCAATTTTCATTTTTTTTTTGAAAATTTCCCAGAATACGTCACTAAATATCACTTTCCTCTAAACTCTCAAATTGAATCCCCACCATTGCTATTTCATTGAATTATTAATAATTTAGTAAATCTTTCAGTGTAACCAAATGTTCAAAAATATTGAACATTTAAACGCTGAAGGAAGAAGTTTATTAATCATTTTCAAAAATCATATATGTACAAGAACTTTGACACCAATTATCTAATAATTTTACCATGGTATGAAACGTACAAATTACGGGGAATCCATTTCCATTTAATCACCTATCTAACGAGATACATATATTATAAAAAAAATTTCGAGTTGCCGATGAAATACTCGATAATGCTGGCTAAGCTCGAGTTTGCGAATTGTTGAAATATTTAAAAATTGAGTGATAAAATCGAAGCAATTAACTGGTTCATGTTATCTTTTTACCTTCTCACCATCCAGCAACAGGTCGTCACGACCGCAATTGCGAGTTTGCATGTTGAGACGCCACTTTTGAATATTTAGTATGACTCGCAGTCGATGAGCTAATCACTGATCACTTGTCGCTTAGATCGCATGTCTTTAAACTACTGTGCCAAAGTTCATGTAAGTAGATGATTTTTGAAAATGGTTAATAAACTTTGTCCTTCAGCGTTTAAATGTTTGATTTATTTGAACATTTGGTTACACTAAAAGATTTTTTTAAGTATTAGGAACCCAATGAAATAGCAATGATGGCGATTCAATTTGAGAGTTTAGAGGAAAGTGATATTTAGTGACGAATTCTGGGAAATTTTCCAAAATAAATGAAAATTGTTTTTTCTCGAATCCCATGAATTTTCGCCTATGCTTTATGGGGGCTTAATTGTTGCAAATGGGTCGCACAATCAAGCCCTGAAAGGAATTCGTCAAATTACAAGTCACGCCGTATAAATAGGTACTTAAAACGCAAACGGACATGAACAAAAAGAAAACGTGTCTACTTAGACTACAAAACAAAATTGTATTTTAAGTTAAATTGTGTAAAATTATGATTATTCTATGAAGGGGATACCGGAATCACTTTTAGTCATTAATCAGCCTAGCCTATTCCCAACTATGTAGGGTTTGGCAGCTTCCAGTCTAACCGGTTGCTGCTGAATACTAGTATTTTTCATGAATTGACTGCCGATTTGACCTCCACAACCTAGTTACTGGGTAATACTTATACACTTCATATTAAAAATACGAAATAAGCTAGCTGGAGTCGACGTTTACTATCTGGCTACCCCTGAGAATGGCGAAACAAACTTAGGGGACAACGTCTCGTTTAAAGTCCAGACAATAAACATGGTCAAACCATGTACGAGTACATTAGTGTCTGCAATGGTCTTTTGAGGAAAGAACCACACAGTTTTTAGTGGACTAGACCAGTCAGTGCAAGCATTTGTCAGTAACCGTGTAGCTCAACTCAGAACTTAAGCGAGCTCAAAAGGTTTTAAAAACGTTAGGTACTTAAATTTTTGTTGAATCTTTTAAGTGTTCGATGTTTCAGAACACTTCGTAACGTTGAAAGCCTTGATAAAGTATTATCTCCAAATAATACTCCAATAATGTTGATACACATTAATTTAAAGAATTCAGAGAAAAATTATATTTAATGACGAATTTTGGGAAATTTTTAGAAATACTCAAACCTTGGGTTTTCCTCGAATCCCATGGATTGTCGTTAAGGTTATATGGGCTGCATAAATATTGTAAAGAGGTAACTCCTATACGTCCTGGATAGAATACGTCGAATTACAAGTCACCCTGTACAAATAACAAAAAAAAAAAATAAGGAAGTTGAACACACCGTGGTAAAAAGTGCGTAAAATTAAGTTTACAAGTACGCAAAACACGCTTATATTTTTGAGTATATAGGTACGTTGTTGAGCAACATTTAGCAAGTCGTCTTTCTTGAGCTCGTAAAATATAAAAGCAATAAATGTCAAGCACAAACAGCTAAGTTCCACAACATAAAACTTTGTGAGCGTGGAGGCCACCTCCAAGTGGCTATTCAGCATTTTTCTATATCACTGTTCCAAAACAAGAATAATTTTACATTGTATGACAACAATTTGACGGCATACATTAATTGGATGTTTAGGTTAGAGTTTAACTATGTCAGAGGTTTGAAACGCAAGGCTAAGGCCGTGAAAGCTGCTCTTTCCACCCAACTTCTATTAACACTTGCCGCGGAAATATAACTATAAGCTTTTGCTGCCGGGATTATAATAATAATAATAATAAATTTCTTTATTGCCATAAAAACAGGTTACAGAAAAAATTGAGACCCTGGCTCCAGAGCTAGGTTAGAGTACCTGTATTTCAGGAGCCAGTGACTGCTTCCATTTTGGTTACAATTGGGCAAGTTTTATGCAGCAATAGGTGACATAATTATCTTACTTAAAATCAAGTTTATTATTTAACATTAAACATTTAATTATGCAATAAAAATAGAATTAAAAATGAAATTAGAATAAAAGCAATTTAAATAATCTTGTTAAATCTAAAACAAAATTCGAATAAAATCAGGAAATTGAATTTAAAAACAATTAGATTGTAGTAAAATAAAATTAAAACAAATCACAGTACAGCCAGATGAGACCAAATTAAATTAGAAATAGGAGTGCATGTGGGCGTTTGTGTGTGTGTGTGTGTGTGTGTGTGTGTGTGTGTGTGTGTGTGTGTGTGTGTGTGTGTGTGCGTGCGTGCGTGTATGTGTTTGTGTGTGAATACCATTTATTTGTGTTCCAGTATATTTATGTTGATTGCAATAAATTTTCAGCCGATTGTAGCCGGGATGTTCCAGGATCCAAAACAAACCTCGGACACTTCCCCGTTTTTCCAAGGCTTTGTAGGCAGTATAACGAAGTATCGAAGAATAACAAATTGGATATTACATGTGTAAACTATCAAAGTTTAAAAAAGACCTAAAATTCCTAGTATCCAAGTATTATATTTTTTAATGCCTGTTGTTCTATGGTTATTTTTTAATTATTAGTTTATTTTATTTGAATTTGTTTGAAATTAGTTTGTATTATTTTTGTATTTCGTATCCGTACTGTTTTGCTCTAGCTTTTAAATTTGTTTTCCTTTCTACGAGTATAATGTTCGTGTACTGTATTGTGATTTATTTTAATATCCTTGTCAAACTTGCTGGGTGTTAAGTGAATGATGTGGTCGCCTATAATTAGAAGCGCACACTTGTATTTGTCCCTGTTCATGTTAACATGCATGTAACTGTGTAGCATCTGTTGGCGATCGAATAAATAAAAAAATTAAAAAACATCAAATCACATCACATGTCATAACGTATAGAAAATCATCATCTGCCTAGCCTTTTCCCAACTATGTTGGGGACGGCTTCCAGTCTAAACGGATGCAGCTGAATACCAGTATTTTACATGGAGCGACTGCCTATCTGACCTCCACAAACCAGCTACTGGGTAATACGATATCCCTAGGTAAGACTGGTTATCAGATTTTCGGGCTTCTGACTACCCGTAACGACTGTCAAAGATCTACGAATGACAGCTGGGACCAACGGCTTAACGTGCTTTCCGAGGGGTCTGGGTATGTAAAGATGGTCACCCATCCACAGACCAACCGTAGCAAGCGTAGCTTAACCTGATCGATCGAACTGTGTGGCTGTTATTATTTAGGCACGGGCCCCTCGTATAGAAAATAAAAACAACCTTAAACGTTTAAAACGATTGAATAGAGCAAAAGAAACCTCACTTTTATTATTTGAAATGTTGTTCTTAGATTTCATTATGAGTTACAGAGCCAACATGAATTTTGGCAGTATTTGAAACAACAAACAGTGCTTCGGAAAATGGAAAACCATTTTATACGGGTTCTTTCGCGAGTACTGGATGATTCCATTTAATTTTTCCGTTTTAATTCACAACTGCTTTGCATTAACCGTTCTTTCTCTCACAGCTATCCACGAGTATGTACAAAGAATCCAACTCTATTCTACATTTTTTCTAGATACGCGTACAGTAAGGGCTTATTGCTTTTTCTCTCAAGAATTTAAAAGCATTTGCATTATAAACACGATCTATTCACCATGTTAAGTTATTGTTATAGAAGAGTAAAAGTAGTTAGGTTTGTTATTATGCTACTGCTTCGTTTCTGAGAAGTTGTTTAAGTAAACGATCTAATAAAAATAAATGCTGTTAATAATTTAATTATAGGTTTAGTTGTTAGTTTGTAGTTGAAGCCAATTTGTGCTCGACAAGACTTGGTCGGTGTGTGATTTTGACTTTTGTTTACGATAAATTAAACAAAGATTTCTAGATAAACAAATAGGTTTACTAAGGCCTTTACACTTTCAATAACTTTTAATAAGTAATGAATAGAGAATTTTTGCAAGATAAATTTTGAACGAATGTAAGAATTAATGAAGAAAGAAAGTTAAATTCTATGAAGACTATTGAGCGAATGTGTCGTAGATATCCCTGGGGGCCTTGAAAGTTATAGATGAAGCTTTCAAGATCATTTGTCCGTGCTGGTGAAGGCAACAGACACAATCTGTTGATGGCTCTCGGTATGGTGCCTTGTGAGGTAGATACGTCGGCGACTCGTGGCACACCATCAGTGCCGGAAAATAGCTTCGAGACTTCCAAGGCGCCAGCATAGTGGAGGAGTCCTGTCATCTTTGTTAGGGACTAGGTCATCTGTCTTTAATTCTCAGCACCGCACCTTCCACTTTGTGCGCTGCTGGAGCTCCGTGACGTACTCTGTCGACCACCGCTTCCAAAAGTGTTGACGAGCTTGTTCTAATCGCTGAAAACGATCAAGACAATTTAGCCATTAAAGTTTAATTGTAACATATACCTTCAATGTGGGTTTACTTTGGCTAAAGTTTTCACAAAAAATAATGTATGTTTCAAATATATAGTAATAATAACGCTGAACAGTTTGTTTGTTTGTTTGAACGCGTTAATATCTGTAACTACCAGTCGGATTTGATTTGATAAATTATTTTCACATTTGATAGTGCAATTCTTGACAAGCACCGAATAGATACTCGACGGTTATGACGTAGTATAATAGTTGCTTAATTATTCCTAAATTACTTTAAAATATTTTCATTAATATCTAAATAATAAGCTTTGTATTTATTTCTCATAATAAGTCATTTATTTGACTTTTTCTAACAATTTGAATAATTAACTTACAATTTATTTTGAATATGGCAAATGGAGGCGAATCGTTTTTAACGTGCTTTATATTGTGAACTAGCGATAAGGACGTCGCTCTGCCCAAATACAGACTGAGTGTGAATTATTGTTCGTGTTTAATTGTGTAAATCCTGCTACTGAGTATCACTACTTAACATCGCTTAACACGCTAGGACCCGTGGGAGCCGAGCAAATACGTCGGAAAGTAATAGCGATGCGATGCGACAGGGTGGGTCTGAAACAGAACTAGTTATTTATAACTAGCTGCGCCCCGCGGTTTCACCCGCATGAGTATCGATCACGTAAGAATATCGGAATAAAAAGTATCTTATGTGTTAATCCCGGTTATAGACTATCTATGTACCAAATTTCAGCCAAATCCGCTCAGCCGTTTGAGCGTGAAGAAGTAACAAACATACAAACACACACACTCACAAACGTTCGCCTTTATAATATTAGTGTGATATGTATTTACCATTCTTAATAATTTCCGGAATTTCTTGCTTGAATGCGTTTTGTTAATTATCATAGGTTTAATTATTATCAATTACATGTGTCGTCCATAACGTCAAACACCCATTAGATTTAATAAGTCCATTTAATTATTATTCTTGAATCTAATTAATTTCTTGAACACGTACGTGCTACACTGCTGAAATCATATTTTGCACCACTAAGGATGGCTCGTTTTAAAATAACAAAACACCGCGCTTAGAATTCAGCGCGGTTGGAAAATTGTTTTTGAAAAATGGGTCAGGTGCGTTGAAAGGCTCTGCTTCACGAGAAAAACTTTAATTATCTTTGCCACATTAACGTTTTTCAGGAAACCCAGTTATGACACCTCGCTTACACTTTGAGAAGTTAGCGTAGTTAGACCCCATGACCCCGCTTTGGTGTCAGCGAAGGCAGCAAAATGTAATTACATTTACTGATGTCTGTGGCGTTGACGTACGCAAGTCACGTTAGAACTAGTGGCAACTCGGCCTGGGATTGTTGGAGAGTTGTAAGCAAACATTCCTAAGTCATGGTTATTGTACTTAGTTGATCCATCTCTTCGAAATTGGAGTAGTGCTCAGTCTGAAATGATTTGCGTTTTCGTGGCATGCTTTTTATTTGCTAGCCAACAGAGTACCCAAATACAAAACTGCAGCAGTTCCTACGGTCAGTAAATAAACTAAAAAATACGAGGTGCGAGAGAAAAGTGAATAAAGTCGCAGTTGCTTTATTCCATGTTTTCCACTAACTTGGATCAGTGAGAAAACCCACGTAGGTATCATTATAGTGGTAATGTATTTGGCAATTGTATTAAGAACAGTTGTAAACAGCAATTAGTATGTAGTGTGGTGTGGTAATGTGTGTTTTCGATGCATAAACTGTTCCCCACGTACCGTTGAGCACCAAATTTTATCACTGTGATAAACGAACCCAGCCAAATGAAAATAGGTCTTTGATAGCTCTCATTTAAATTTTCTGTTGCGACGTAGTTATTATAGTATATAACTTTATTAATATTATAAACGTTGTAATACAGCTCACTGATAAAAAATTGACTGTGGTTTGTCCGCGCATGCATGATACTCGCCAATATTTATTTTAGCACAGTTGCTCTGAAAGTGGTTCTTATTGCACCGCTTTTAGGTTCACTATGCAGGGAATTGAACACGCATTCTTTTTACTTAGGTATTCCCGCACTAGTGCGAGAACGTAAGCCACAGATAACTGTGAACTAGCCAAAGATGTGGGATTTCTTATTAATCTCATCATAGATCATTCATGTCTTTATATTTGATCAAATGGTTTGTTTGTCAATAAATTGATGTTCTAAAAATAGAAAAGATTTGATTTCATTTTAGTATTAGGCTTTAATGTGAAAATGTAATCACAAATTATCATTTTTTCAGTTACTAGTATCTACTATCCATTACGATATAATATGTACAAACTTCTAATACTAAATAAACTAAAAATTATTATATTAAAATAAAAATACAATAACCTAATCTAACTAAAATTATTAAAAAACTAAAATATGTATTTCGTTGAAATATTCCTCCTTACTGGTAATGTGCCCAAAAGACGGGCAGCATAACCAAGTTGTATGGCCGTGCTTAGCCTCTTGCCAAGGTAAAAGCCAGCCCTTGGGTCACGGGAAGTGTCAACCAGCCGTTCAGAGATTTCATTGAACGATCAATGAGCAATCGGACCCCTCGGCCCGAGGCTTTCAACCCCAAACGGTTTTACTTTCACTGCTTGAGGTTTTCTGCAGCCGCAGCAGCAGTGCCAGCATAGCACACCGAGCCAGGAAGATGGGATGGCTCAAGAGTATCGACATACGTTGCGTCCCACACTACCCAGCTTCCATACACGGCCTACCCAGCTTCCATGGAATAAAGACATGCCGTCGAGTCCTTTGCCATCGTCGCGTACCAAGCCATTGGGTTCTGGCGCAGCGCATCATAATGTCAATGTTGTGGCACCCGGCGCCAGTCACTGCACATCTTTGGCATGTCGGCCGCGGAATGGCTGGCAACACTACGCGACATTTTTTAGTGCTGGTGTTCTATGTGATTTTGTGTGACTTAAAAAAAAATATAATAAGTCTGTGGACACTGGACACTACCAGCAACTTCCGCAAAAACTTTTCACATGTCTGTCTACTCACTACTGTTCTCTCAAGTTTTTCTCATGTACAATGTTCACAATATAATCAAGTATCAACGCAAGTATCGGGTTTTATTTCCAAAATAGGACTCGCAAATGTCTCACATGGAGACATAAATTGGCGACCGTGACAGGACACGATATTTCAACATTTTCAACAAATGAAATCAGGAAGTCACTACTCCCATAGTCAGGAGTACGTGCCTCATTCAAGATTGGAGACCGTCAGGATCCGGCGGCTAAGCTCGGCAAGACTTAGTCACGACCACGGCAACAATCTCCAAAGGAGCTAAGTGTCCTCATCCTTTTTTTCCTACCTACCCCATATCACATATTTATGTATAACATTCTTCATCATTTTATTGTCTCCATAGTACTTCTAAGTTCATAAAAGGCAACCATAATCGTAATTCTTCAAAGTCAAGATATTATTTTCAAGTTATTTTCATTTTACATTGTAAAATCTACAAGAATTACAAGTTTATTTTATATTCTGAGGGTACAAGTTCAATAAGTTCATTCTTGCCCCTAAGCTGGTGAGCCACCCAATCGGGCTGCGGTATAAAGACGCAAGTCAACTAAATTATTTAAATATTATTGTAAATTCAACCCAACTTGTAATATTCAGTAACTCATAGCCTATTCACGATTTTAAGCTATTATTCATTGACAACATTGCTGTGTCAATACAAATCATCCTTTTCAAAGGTTCCTACAAGTAATTTCTTGTTTTTCAACCGTTTTGCCAAAATTTCCAGGTGCGGTGAAGGAGTACAGCCTGCAGTTTAATGAGATTCTGCTGCTGTGCTGGTTTCTTTGCCACCTGTGTCGCCGAACGGATGGGAGTAAG
This sequence comes from Eremobia ochroleuca, assembly GCA_949629135.1. NCBI lineage: Eukaryota > Metazoa > Arthropoda > Insecta > Lepidoptera > Noctuidae > Eremobia > Eremobia ochroleuca. The sequence goes on along the minus strand of OX451384.1, from coordinate 13,760,420 downwards.
ATGAGAATACTTAGAAATATAACTACTGTAAGCAAGTGAGCAAGTTTTTACTATTATTTTGAAACATATACACAGCAATAATGAGTACCGAGTTAGAGAAACAAAATGCTATTAAGTGTAAAGAGTTAATTTTGAGGCGCAGTTCTATTAAAGGCCAAATTACTAAGTTTAAAAACTACATTTCATCATTGAAATCAGTGCAAGTATCCAATATTGAACTTGTAGAATTAACATTAAAATTAAGTAAGTTTGAAGGTTTGTCCACTAAATTTGATGAGCTTCAAACTGAAATAGAAGTTTTAAGCAGTAAGAATTTAGACGCAGAGATTGATGAACGTGAGGGTATTGAACAGACTATTATTTCATGTATTGCAACAGCAAAAACTTTAATTGAAGATGCTAACAATCTTTCTGAAACACATCCTAAGTCATCAGTGTCCTGGTGCCATCACCATCACAATTCTGATCCTATTGGGTTCAAGTTGCCGCAAATGGAAATATCCAAGTTTGACGGAGCATATTTTCGCTGGCTTGAATTTCGAGATACCTTTCAAGCTTTAGTACACAATAATGAACGTATTTCCGATATACACAAATTCCACTATTTACTTTCATATCTCGAAGGAGATGCGGCCCGCATTGTTTCGAATCTCGAAGTTTCATCATCAAATTACAAAGAGGCGTGGTCATTGCTATGTGAGCGATATGATAACAAGAGGTCACTCATTTATTATCACTTATCAGAATTAATTAATATGAAACCAATCACTAATGAATCCGAACGTTCATTACGGTTTCTAGCTGACCATGTAACCAAGAACTTACGAGCACTGGCTAATTTGGGACAGCATACCGACAAGTGGGACGTCATTATTATATTCATAATGTCATCCAAATTAGACAATCATAGTTTAATGAAGTGGGAAGAATTACGTAACACACTTAATACACAAGATGATGTTCCAACCTTGGCTCAGTTTCATAGGTTCTTGACTGACCGTGCTGGTGTTTTGGAAGCATTGAATCGCAATAAGCCAGACAACGCTAATAAAATGCCAAAGGTTGTTTCTAGACCTAGCCAGAGTTCTCAAAATCAATATTCAAACAAAAAACAACATAATGTCAGTTTCAATAATAAACAGGACAGAACTCCTTATGTTAAAACTTTTATTAGCAATAAGCAACCACAGGTGCAGAATAGAATTGATTGCGTTATTTGTAATGAGTCGCACAGAATTTACTCATGTCCTACATTTAAAAATAAAAGTGTTATTGAAAGATTGTCTGATGTTAAGAAATATAATCTGTGTCCTAATTGTCTAAGACAGGGCCATCAAGTTGCTGACTGTCCATTAGGACCTTGTATTTTTAAGGAATGCAAGGAGCGCCACAATTCTCTTCTGCATCAATCCCATGATATGTCATCTACAAACTCTGCTGAAGTATTATCCACTCTCTCGGAGACACAAACATATCATGTATTCCTATCCACCGTCGTTACTGAAGTGTCGAACCCGTACACTGGCACATCGGTGAAAGTACGTGCTCTCTTAGACTGCGGCAGTCAATCTTCACTCATGACGAAGGCCCTGAAACATAAATTACAATTACATACAAATCAAACAAAGGAAATAAACATTATTGGCATAGGCAATAATCTATGTCATAAGGTCACAGAATCTTGCAAAATTAAGCTCAATTCATTGAACAATCCTTATAGCGTTACTTTACCCTGTTTAGTGCTTGATGAGCTGACAGGGGAGCTACCTAAGGTTCCTATAAATATGAAACATGTTACACTACCCGACTACATAAAGTTGGCCGACCCTAGCTTTAACGTACCAGCAAAGGCAGACGTTATTCTTGGGGCGGATATATTCTGGGATATTGTAGGTACAGAACAATATTCACTGGGTGACAAGAACCCAAAATTAATAAACTCAAAGTTTGGCTGGCTTGTAGCTGGTCCCATGTTTACTAGTTATTCTAGATATATGCAATGCAATCATTCAACTAGTTCCAATCAATCATACCATTCAGATTCAATTACAAATATTGATCAGAATTTGACAAAGTTTTGGGAAGTCGAAGAGCTTCCCCAAAGGACTAGTTTCACTCCAAGTGAAAAGTTATGTGAAGAACATTTCATCGCTAATACCACACGATTAAGTTCAGGTAGATTTTGCGTCAAGCTACCATTGCTTGACAATCCTAATACTCTCGGTAATTCATACAACTTAGCCAAAAAACGGCTACTTAATTTAGAAAAACGTTTTCGTAAAAATTCAGAACTTAAAATACAATACACAGAATTTATCAATGAATACGCCGAATTAGGTCATTTATCTGAGTCATCTATCACAATGCCTACACCAAATTACTTTCTGTGTCATCACGCAGTTTTCAAGGAAGGAAGTGAATCCACCAAAATCCGAGTAGTTTTTGACGGCTCTGCCCCCACTACCTCTGGCCGCTCACTCAATGATATTCTAATGGTAGGTCCTAACAAGCAAGATTCTCTTTTCTCCATCTTGATCAGGGCTAGACAGTACAAATATTTACTCACTGCTGACGTTGAAAAAATGTTCCGCCAGGTGGCGTGTCACAGTGATGATCAAAACTTACAACTGATCTTGTGGAGAGAGGACGAGTCTCAGCCAATCAAAACGTATAAATTAAATACCGTCACTTACGGTACAGCAAGTGCGAGTTATTTGAGTACGCGGTGCCTGTGGCAGGTCGGAGAGGAATGTGGGGACGATTTTATCAAATCAATTATTCAAAACGACTTCTATGTGGACGATCTCATTACTGGTTCAAATAACGAGGATGAATTGCGCCGCGTAAAGGAGTTAGTGTCAAAGGCTTTAAATTCAGCATGTTTCCCATTGCGAAAATATAAAAGTAACTTAACAAACATTTTACAAGACAACACTGATCACCAAAAGGACAAGTTAATCTTAAGTGAATCGTCGAGCACTCTCGGATTGGGATGGAATCCTTCCAGCGATCAACTACACTTTCCAATCAAACCTATGACAGTTGATGGAAAATTGACTAAGCGAATCATAATGTCAAACTCATTAAAAATATTTGATCCGTTAGGATTATTAAGTCCATGCATAATCATACCTAAAATTATGCTTCAAAAATTGTGGCTTCTCCGCATAGATTGGGACGAGCCTGTTATGTGTGTCTTCATGGAGGTACGTACCCACCTCAGAAAACCCAGCTGATCACATTTCTCGGGGTGTCAATCCAAGTCAGCTTCTGGAGTTGAACCTGTGGTGGTACGGTCCACAGTTTTTAACTAAAGATGAATCAAATTGGCCTATCTTAAATTCACCAACAATAAATAAAGAAAACTTACCTGATGTTAAATCCAATGTATGCACTCCTGTTGTTGAACCATTGATCAATTTTGAAGCTTATTCTTCGCTTACTAAGCTTCAACGAGTGATTGCTTTGGTCAAAAGATTTTATTATAACTGCAAAAATATTCATGATAAACGCACTGGTTTTTTAACAACCAATGAATTAAATAATTCCTTCAATAATTTATGTCATATGGCTCAACAACAATCATTTTCCATAGATTATAAATGTTTAAAACAAAACAAACCTTTGCCAAGTAAATCTAAAATTTTGTCATTGTCACCATTTATTGATGATAACAATTTAATTAGAGTTGGTGGCAGAATTCAAGCTTCTGATTTTCCATATGACAAGAAGCATCAAATACTCCTTGACTCATCTCACCATCTAACTAAATTATATTTTCGACGCGAACACATTCGTCAGATGCACGCGGGGCCACAACTCTTGTTAGCTACGGTTCGAGAAACCATTTGGCCAATCAACGGCAGACATCTGGCTCGTCGCACGGTACACAATTGCGTAACATGCAGACGCTTTTTAGGGAAGACCCTACAGCCTAAAATGGGGAATCTTCCACCACAACGTGTTACCGTCAACTTTCCTTTCGGTTGGTCTAGACTTTGCTGGCCCATTCTTTATCATCAGCCGAAAGGGACGTGGAGCAAAGTTGACGAAATGCTATTTATGTTTATTTATTTGCATGCGATACAAATGCATACATTTAGAGGCAGTGAGCGGTCTGTCTAAAGATGATTTTGTAATGACATTAAGACGTTTCATTGCACGGCGCGGCAAGCCAGCGGAAATATTCTCCGACAACGGGCGTAACTTTGTCGCAGCTGCTAAAGAAATAGGAACATTCTTAAAAACTAGTAGGGACTTGCTCTCTGACTTTGCAGCACAGGAAGGTATAAAATTTAATTTTATTCCCGCTTACTCCCCTCATTTCGGCGGCATTTGGGAATCAGGTATCAAATCCGCAAAGCACCATATAAAACGTGTTTTAGGCAATCTTCACTTTACCTTTGAAGAGTTGCAGACTTTATTTGCACAAGTGGAGGCAATATTAAACAGCCGTCCCTTATGTCCCATGTCTTCCAACCCCAACGACTTCCTTTCCCTCTCCCCAGGACATTTTCTCATCGGGAGAGCGCTAACTACGTTCCCGTCTCCTCAACTTGAAGATGTGGACTCAAATAAGCTGAAGAGATATCAGAAACTAGAACAAATTCGGCAGCATTTTTGGCATCGCTGGCAAGGCGAATACATCAATGAACTACAAAGACGGCAAAGGTGGATTAAGGATAGTCCTCAGCTCAAGGTGGATGATTTAGTGCTGGTAAAGGATGAAAATCTGCCACCTCTGTGTTGGCGACTCGGAAGAGTCACAAAATTGTTTCCGGGACCTGACGGCGTAGTACGAGTGGCAGATGTGAAAACCTCAACAGGCTGCCTTCGACGAGCATTGGTTCGGTTGTGCCCTCTTCCTACTCCAGAAGAATATTAGTTGAAAGAGGAGCCTTTCAACGGGGGGAGCATGGCGCAGCGCATCATAATGTCAATGTTGTGGCACCCGGCGCCAGTCACTGCACATCTTTGGCATGTCGGCCGCGGAATGGCTGGCAACACTACGCGACATTTTTTAGTGCTGGTGTTCTATGTGATTTTGTGTGACTTAAAAAAAAATATAATAAGTCTGTGGACACTGGACACTACCAGCAACTTCCGCAAAAACTTTTCACATGTCTGTCTACTCACTACTGTTCTCTCAAGTTTTTCTCATGTACAATGTTCACAATATAATCAAGTATCAACGCAAGTATCGGGTTTTATTTCCAAAATAGGACTCGCAAATGTCTCACATGGAGACAGGTTCTAATACAGCTGGAACGCCGACGCGACGGTGACAAGAGCTCGTCGGATGATGTCATTAATATTCCCGTGCCGCGCTAAGTGACCCGCACTACAGCTGCAAGACAGGCCGTGGTGTCCGAGGCTGTTGATATCTTCAGCACAGTGACAGCAATGAGTAGAACAGCAAGGAACTCCTAGTCGCAAGGAAGCAGCGAGGCGGAAAGTAGTGTCGTCGAACAATGTGCCTATGTTCGACGAAGGTAGTGTATGAAGCCAAAGACTCGACTCAAACTTACCCACAACTAGCAGGCGCGCACGCTCCGCAGTAGTAGCAGACAAGTCAAGTAAATTGTTTTGTACTACTTTGCAAAGTGGCTCATCCCACCGTCTCTGGGAAGATGGGTTGTCGAGTCGATATGTATTTTGGCAAGTGAGGCATCCATAGCCTGTTTGTCTGAATTGATCAGAAAAATCCTAGGCTCACTGATTACAGTGCATATTAATTTTGAGCATTCTTACCGAAACGTCATTGAAATTTCTGATTTTTTACTCAATAAAAACGGGAACGGAATTCACATTACTACTAAAAAGAATCCTGGCTGCTCCACTAATGTCACTTTCCCCTAACATAGATTCTACCAGATGGGCTATATCTCTTGAAGAGGTATATCTCTGTGTCTGCAATTTTGAATCTAAAATTATGAGTCGAAATATTACAGTTTTCTTTAATTTGTGCAGTTAATGTCTTTTTGGTTGCCAAATTCTTTTGTACTTGTAGAATTATGTAAGGGAAGGTGAGTAGTCGTTCCAAAGCACTTAGCGAGTTCTCCCGGGTGGCAAGACGAACGCAACCTGCTAGTTGTTGCACCAATAGAGGTCTAGCACCGCGGGAAACTCGCATCAAAACAGGTACAGAGTTTTTGAATTTTGACAGGGTTTTCCAAAACGGGTCAAAGGTAGCTGGTGTTGCAGATGTAGCTGTCGACACAGGGTCTGAGGTGAGTGCATTAGGTGGTCTGTGCAACTTTCCAAAGTGCACATTCAAACCCCGCTTACCTTTAAAAAACCGTGTCTGAGTACACAGCGGACATCTCTCCAGGATGCTTTGTGATGTTGAGGGTTGACACACACTACCCCTACCATCCACCACATCGCTGCCATTTATATGGTTTTAAACTTACATTAAATTAAAATTATTAAAAATTAAAATATGAATAAAAAAACACTGAAAAGTCTATGTGACACCGATGACCGCTGTGTCGGGAGCGACGCAGTTGCATCGCCGATGCATTTTGACGCAGAACTAGCAACCGTTGTCAGGTGGTAGACGGACTGACGTCGTCGCGACGATTTTTTCTAAAGTATATTTTCTAATAAGGTATTCTATTCGCTTGTTGTTAGATGTGAGAAGTATACTCAGTCGATGATAAAGGATGCGCCCTCGCTTTTATTCGTGTTGTATATCGTCAATTATACTCTCTGCAGCACTCGTAATGTCGGCAGCAGAACATTCGTATCACCGCTGTTTAGCACCAATTACGACGACATTTTCAACTTTTGAAACTCGAAACTAAACGACATGAAACACGCCGCCAATTTCGGTAATTAAATTTCGGTTCATCTTGTCCACCATTAAAATTTGCATTTTAGTGATTATGAATTTTTAATTATTATTTAGTTCAGAATGTTAATGTAATGTGTTGTCTTAATAAAAAGTATTCTATTCTATTCTATTCTTGTTATATTATCCAAGGTGAATAATTGTTGTATGTCGTGTCCTACTTGAGTACAATGTCAACTTCAAAGGAAAAAAAATCGTATTAAGATTTAGTCAGGCATCAAAAAAAACATCCGCGAGCCCATCTGACATCTGTCACAAATATTATGTAAATGATTTTTTTTTCCTTTGCACGTGTGTTGAAAATCATAAGTTGATACGCGCAAGCATCAGTCATTGCACTCGCGGTTCCATTTAGCAACCAACTTTCGAGAGCAATGACAACCTTTGCACAGTTGCATCGAATCGTAATGTTTGTCATTTTCGTAAAAAACTCCAAATGATAAACCTGCAGAGAGAGGGGCCCGTGGCTAAATAATAACAGCCGCACAGGTCGATCGATCAGGTTAAGCTACGCTTGCCGTGGTTGGTCTGTGGATGGGTGACCTGTGGATGGGTGATCTTTACATACCGAGACCCCTCCGTGCCTCGGAAAGCACGTTAAGCCGTTGGTCCCGGCTGTCATTCGTAGATCTTTGACAGTCGTTACGGGTGTCAGAAGCCCGAAAATCTGACAACCAGTCTTACCTAGGGGTATCGTATTACCCAGTAACTGGGTTGTGGAGGTCAGATAGGCAGTCGCTAAATGTAAAATATTGGTATTCAGCTGCATCCGGTTAGACTGGAAGCCGACCCCAACATAGTTGGGAAAAGGCTAGGCAGATGATGATAAACCTGCAGAGAGGTAGATATATTATTAAATAAATAGAAAAAAATACCATCTACTCGATTGCCATTGTACTCAATATCATGTTTTAGCAAGGATACTACCAGAGGCACTACCAGCAGTGTCGTTTAAAATTGACGACACTATCAATCCTATTTTGGATTAAATTGTACACTCAACACAGCAAGTTCAGAAACAGCCGTGCGATTCTGTAACCATCTCACCGTGAAAACTTGGGTGAAGTGAGCGTGGAGTGAGTCGTCAATGGTGTCAATTATTAGCATCAGTATGACTCACAGCTCGCTCTAAGCTCACTTCACCTGAGTTATCACGGTGAGATTTTTCCAGAATCGACCGGCAAAATTCTTTATTTATTACTAAGTCATCTGCCTAGCCTTTTCCGAGGGTTTATTACTAAGTAAATCACGAGCTAAACGTAACAACAAAATTCAGAAATTTTACTCTTTATTTATTATTAAATAAAAGCAAACCTATTTGGAAAAAACCTCAGTCATGTGGAAATACAAAATTCAAATACATATATAATACGAAATACAAATCATACTCGTATATATATGTACGTATGATTTGCTTCTCCTCAACTGTAGTACTTAAGGCTCCTACACACAGTGCCGACGGCAGTGCCGCCGGCACTGTGTGTAGGAGCCTTAAAGCCGCCAAGCATAATTCCAGTTGCGACAGTCGTGTAGAATGCTAGTTAAGTGCACATTTGTCGTTGGTTACGATGAATAAAGAAATCCGCACTGCCATCGCAGTTGAAATTTGTATTTTAATAAGAAAAAATATAAAAGAAAGAGAAGGTTTTGGGTGCGCCTAAGTTTACAATATAGAAAATGGCGGCTCGTGTGTGCGGCAAGCCCGGCGGCTCGAATACCCGCCGGCCTGCCGGCGGCATTGTGTGTAGGAGCCTTTACAAACAAAACTCAATATTGAACCTTAGATTATAAAAAATCGCGGGAAAACATATGAAGTGACCAACTGTATGTTTACTGTATCTCCTTTTCTTAGTTTTCCAAGTGCATGGCCTAAGGCTATCTCATTGCTTATGTTTTGTTTTTGCACATGTAAGATAAAACAATCCTTAGATACAACTCGTTTAATTCCTTTAGGGTTTTACTATTTTGAACTTTTTTTTTTGTGTTTTTCTAAAACTTTTGAAGAACATTAAGTAAGCGTAATAGTGTAACAGTATATTTATTTAAGGACCTATTCAATTTTAAAATACAGACCTATTCTATTTTAAATTGTTGTTTGTGCGACCGTGTTCTCCAAATACATAAAAAAATATGGCTTCATCCAAAAACTCTCTATATAATTTATGAATTTTGACATTTCCATGTTTTTGAAACATTCCAACTTATTGTACTCCAATACTTCTTTTATAAGTGTCTGTGGAATCAATGAAAGTGCAGCCGTAAGTGCAATCATTCTTTTTCGGCTTTACTTTTTGTGTGGCCCAAGAGTGTTGCCCTTTTCCAGACACTTTTCGACCTGTGATAAAAAGAGCCTTTAACTAGAATTGCTGGTTAAACTTCCGTTAAAGCGTTTAGCGGTGCTTTTTCATAATCGCGATGAACTTTTGTGGCCGTGAAGTCCTGTAGCTGTGACTTAATTAAGAGGTCTTTTTATCAGCCATCAAAGCAAAAAATAAAGTTCTCACATTGTTTGAATTGATAGAGCTACAAAAATCGACGTGAATTATGTAAACCTGAACAAAACGACGCGGACAGCTACTACAAGTTCCATCAATAAAGACCTGTTTTATATTTTCAATTTTTTTACGTGCATCCGCGTCGTTCCAGCAAAACACTATAATTTGATATTTATCATAGTTGTCAGCTAATATTAGCTCAAGAAATTTTAATTGCACTACAATGCTTTCTACATCTGTGAATGTAGTTCTAGGTACATCATTTGCTTTGTACCGAGCATCATAAAGGATTTTAAAGTTTGATTGTAAAGGGATGAACACCGCTATCTTGAACTTGTGATAACTTATCTGATAATATCCATTTGTCGTGCTCTCTCCTTTGAGTCAACAATTTCCTTTAAAACTAAGTTTTTCGAAATATCTGGATTGCGGATATCTGGAATGGAGTCGCTGACATACAAGCGGATAACCGCGTCGTCAACTTCTGAAAAATGTAAACGTAATATATTGAGAATGTAATACTTTGAGAACAAAGGTTGGCTTGCATGGTAGCTTCAATAAAACATTGCTGTACAGACGCCAGCACATCAAGCTACTACAATCTGTCAAATTTCTTATATAGATTGTCATCTTTATCGCTAAAATATAAGGTGTAAAGTTGATTGGGAAAATTTGAAAGTTTTGGGTAACTTGATATGCTGGCGTCTGTACATACCTTAACCGTCACTGTTCGGAAACATTTTGTATTTTTATAATTCAAGCAGCTCCAAATAGATGCACCATTTTTATATTTCTTCAGGACAATGTACATTTGGGCTACACAACGCAGTTCCACCATTCACCGGCAAAAATTGTAAGCTTCCGCCATCTTATAGGTTTTATTTTATTTTGTTCAAAGTTAGTTATGAAGTGGTACGACGAGAAAACGTAATGTAAGAAGTAGTCTCACAATAATAATTTATCCATCAACGTCAGTCTAAGGTCAGAACAAATTATCGGCAGTGTCATTTAATCTTTAATAAGTACTTCATAAGTAAAAAAAAAAGGATTTCCGTAAAAGAGGTTGGTGATCCAAACTTCTGTGTTGACTGTATACTTTAATCGAAAATAGGCTTGGTAGTGTCGTTAATTGTAAACGACACTACTTAACTAGTAGTGGGGCTGGTAGTTTCCTTGACAAAACATGTTCTATGCGAAATAGAAAATAGGCAGCATAAAGTTCATATGAACTATGCGAAATAGAAAATAGGCAGCATAAAATTACTGTTTTTTTTTGCGTTTTTTTCTGGTATCTACATACATTTAAACTATGTTACTACAAAATGATATTATACTTTTTTAGTAATTGAATAAGTATTCAATTAAAACAGCACAGATCTCTCGACAAAAAAAAAACGGCGCTATGTTCGGCGTCTACTTTTATGCTATATTTATATAGATTAAAGTCAAAAATTATTATATCAGCAAAATATTCTAAATATCTCTTAGAATATACAACAAAGACATGCCATGACTTGAATGAGGTAATCTTAGGGAAAGTCTTCGTATCAAAGTAAAAGTGTCAATGCCAAGTTTCCGGGGCAACCGTTAGCTGACATGCGAATTCGAAGCTTATTCAAAGAACTGATTTCAAGTTTCTCGCAATGAAAGCCGAAACACTTAATTGCACAGGAGAAGCCACTGTCGTCGCGGACTGAGGCGCACTCAAATTATTTGAGTCGAGGAAGTTAGTAGCTGTTGAGGTGAAGAAGTTTATCAGATATTCAGGGTCCCATTATTTGTGTGCCACAGACTGCCTCCACAAGGAAAACTTAGTCTTAGATTGATTTTAGCGACAAACTTCCGACTTTAATAGTTCCCTTTTAAATTTTATGTTTGAATAAAATATTGAAGAGAATGGACGAATGAGGTCTACCAGGAAACCGTCTATTTTTTAAAATTCTGATTCCGATTTTTAAAAAATGGGTTTAAACAGTATAGAGGAGACGTTAACTGTCAGCGGCTTTGTTTATGTCTGTACATGTTATGTTTTTCTGTTTCTAACGACGTGAACATATATGTAGTACAGACGGCTGTATTAATTGGGTACCCTTCACAATACAAACACATTAGCACAGACACTAGCACATCAAGCTACTACAATCTGTCAAATTTTATTAATAGATTTTCAACTTTACCGCTAAAGCACACGGTTTAGAGTTGATTGGGAAAATTTGACAGTTTTGGGTAGCTTGATGTGCTGGCATCTGTACATTAGCAAAGGGATTCCGTGGTATCCTTTCTACGTTAATTTAAGTATTTTACTGATATAGTGATTATTATAATTTTTTACATTTTACTATATTAACTGTAATAAAGTAATGTATTTTTTCATCACGAAATTGGGTATTTTTTGATCACGAATTTGGTATACATATTTAAATATTGCCTAAATATTCCTTGAATCACATTAAAAAGCTACCGTTGTCAATTGTAATGGCAAGGTACATAAAGCAAACCTATTCGGTTTACATCCCACACACACGGGTTATTGTCACTGCATAAATGAGTGAGTCGGTCGGATGGGTACGAATATCAAATGCTAAACTGTTTGTGTGCTTGTGATATACACGCATATACCAATGCAACTAATATACCAATGTATAGTAATCATAATTGCCTTCAAATGCATATTGTTTAAGAACATTGTAAATATTAGCTGTAAGTTTCCCGAATAAAATAAAATAAAATAATTCAATGAGTTCCAATATTTAATCATTATACATAATAATAATATGGATCCCATAGCCGGTTGGTGAAAGCACCTGGCATAGATAACGACTTAAACTTCGTGTCATAAGTTCAAACCTCGGCAGAGGAATATAGTTTTTATTTTTAGTCTTATAATAAGACATCAATTTTGTGCCAAATGAAATTGCTCAAGCAAAATATTAATAATCGATAAAACGAAGACCAGACCCAGACTACAAAGTTGGAGATTTAGTCTTGACCCTTCAACTAACAACGTAGTAAACTATTTGTCGATGTTGCTAACCAACATCGACAAATAGTTTACAAAATTATATTGTAGGAGTTAGAATGTAGGTTAAAAAAAGAAAAAGGAAAAAAAAAACCGTAATTTAGTTTTTTTTTTTTTCTTTAAGAGGGGTGATGTGATGTGAGAAGTCACATATATTGTTCATCATCACGTCACGTATGTTGTACATCAGCATATCACGTATTGTTCAGGGTTAAGTTAAGATAATATACTGTTTTCCGTAAGCTTAGTATTAGCACGTAGTCACGTACTATCTATGTATATTTAAACCACCTATTAAAGGAGAGAGCACAGTTGAGGACTGTAGCTGAGTACAGTTGAGTCTCAGTTCACAATTGACTCTCAAAGTAACACACGTCATGTAGTTTACTTAACCCCTCCTCATCCCCACATCGCATGGCAGTTGTTTACTGATAAAGCTGAAATCATTACATCAATAAATAATACACCGGATATTCAAGAGATCAGCTTGGCGATGGAAATCCGTGGTCTCCGCAGTGAGGTTAATGCCTTGCGAGATGAAATACGTCAGTTTCGAGATGAATTCTCAGGTCTGGATGACAAGGTGAATAAGTGCTATAACCGCATGGACACCCTGGAATGTCGTGTTAAAGAACTCGAAGAGAATACTGAGCCAACAAATTCCCCACGTTTAATTCAACTGGAGGAAACAATTGGGGAACTCCAGCAGCAGCTGAATGAACGTGAACAAGAGTCACTGCTAAACGATGTTCAACTCTCTGGCGTTACAGAGTCTAGCGGGGAAAACCCGGTACAGTTGATTAACACCCTTGCACTCAAACTAGCGATTAAGCTCGAAGAACAAGACATCGTTTTTGCTAAACGTGTTGGGAATGTTCGGCGTGACCACACCGAAGGTGAAGCGTCCCGCCCTCGAATCATCGTTGTGCGACTAGCAAGACGCGCGACGCGTGAAAATTTGCTTAGTGCCGCACGCGTCCGCCGCAACCTTACTACTGCCGACATCGAAGTGCCGGGAGCGCCACACCGCATCTACCTCAACGAGCGCCTGACTAAAACTAACAGGCAATTATTCTACGAGACTCGCCAAGCTGCTAGTCGCCTGGAATGGAAGTACACTTGAACTAAAGATGGCCGCATACTAGCGCGCAAAGAGGAGGGAAAGTCGGTTGTGCACATCCGAACGGAAAAGGACATCACACGTTTTTTCATCGCTCAGTAGGTTTGTTCTTGTATAAAGTAGCAATTGCCGTCAACGTTTTTCATGTTTTATGGTCGCATTGCACGGTGCTACGTCAAAATGTTCAAATTAGTCCTTTGTTTTGTTTACAATCTAGCTTATTTTTGTTTCATTGCTGCATGTCGATAAATGCGTGCTTTTTGTTTTTCGCTATTATTGAGATAAATTGTTCAATTCATTATACATGTTCCTGTCACTGTCATGCTGTTGGCATTTTTAGCTATTTAAGTTGCCATGTTTTACCTAAAATCTACGCTGCCTACGGTGCCAGACCATATTTATATATTTTTTCAATCCCGCTTATAATAATTCACTTACACTACACTTTATTTATTTACCATAACAATCATGTTAACATGCATCGTGTATCAATCTGTGAGTTCTTTTATTTAGTATATTCTGTGATGTTTTTATTTATCGTTAGTAAATTATATATTCAATGATGTCTACTACATACCTTAAGGTTGGTTTTTGGAACGCGGGTTCTTTGGGCACGAAACATGACGAGTTTATAGCAGCATTACTGGGTTTGGACGTCGATATTATGGCTATTAATGAGACGTGGCTGCGAACAGGCGAAGAAGGGCGCGCGCCCTGCGTACCTGGATACAGGCTACGGCATATACCGCGCCCATTGTCTGTTAAGAAGGGACGTGGTGGCGGTGTTGGTTTTTATATCAAGCACGGTATTAATGTTCGAACCCACTCGTACTCTGTCAGCCCATTGCACACCACGGTCGAGCAGATGTGGGTAACTATTAGTGTTCGCGGAATTAAGTTGGCAATAGGTACCGCCTACCGCCCGCCCTGGCAAGATGTTGATCTTTTCCTAGACGCTGTATCTGGTTCATTAAACTCCCTAACGAAATGTGAGTACACGATACTAATGGGTGATTTTAACATAAACATGCTTAGTGGCACAGACTCAAAGACGGACAAATTGGTCTCATTTTTGAATTGCCTAGGTCTGAAACAACTGGTGCAGTCACCCACGCATTTTACTGTGCATGGTAACTCTCTGATAGACATCATCTGTACAAATGTTAAGCTACGCTCTTTATCAGTTGATTTAATACCGGATCTAGGTGCGCACGCGTTGATTTCCGGCGAATTTAGTTTTAAACGCCTGAAAATTCCGTCGCGAACCATCACTTATCGCCCACTAAAGGACATTAATAAAGATTATTTTGATCAGGATCTCGAGCTACTTAATTGGAAAGCGGTGACCGAGCTGCAAGATATTAATACTATGGTCAGCGAATTTAACTTGAACTTACTTACGCTGTTCGACATCCATGCACCTCTAAAAAATAGTGTTGTGAAGGAGTATTGTTACCCTTGGATTACTGACAATGTTAAATTCATGATGAATTTGAGGAATAAGGCACATGCAGAGCATTTAAAAAACAAAAAATCGGATTCAAAAAAAATATATTACAAGGAATTGAAGTCACTTGTTTCTAGGTCCCTATTTTACGAAAAGTCAGCGTACTATAAACATAAGATTAACAGTCAAATAAGTAACTCCAAAGCCCTCTGGAAAAACCTAAAGTCTACCCTGCTCCCAACTAAACACAAGGAATTACCTCTGCACTTTAACGATCCCGACAAAATTTGTGACCATTTTCTGAATGTGCCGGGTGCGGATACAGTCAGTAATTCATTACTTGCATATTTTGAATCCACGCGAAATAGTAGTTCTACGTTTAGTTTGAGACCTACAACACGAAACAAAATCGCGAACATACTGAGTACTATTAAATCGAATGCTGAAGGTTGCGATGGCCTTACAATAAATATGATAATACTAACACTGCCTGCGACTTTGGACGCCGTGACTGCTTTAGTAAATACATCTATTACATCCTCATCTTTCCCTGAGGTATGGAAAATTGCCAAAGTGTACCCATTGCCGAAGACTCTTAATGCATTGGATATAAAGGATCTTAGACCCATTAGTATACTGCCGGTACTTTCTAAAGTCTTAGAAAAAGTAGTTTGTGCGCAATTGGTCGATTTTTTAGAGACAAATAGAATCCTCCCGGATGTTCAATCGGGCTTTAGGAAGGGCCGTAGTACAACCACGGCTTTGTTGGATGTGACAGACAATATCTTGTCAACTCAGGATAGTGGGTTGTGCACTCTTTTGGTGTTGCTTGATTTTTCACGTGCGTTTGACTGTATTAACGTTCCTCTATTATTGTCAAAGATGGTTTTTTATGGATTTGACGAGGACACAATCAAATGGTTTGATAGCTATCTTGGCGATCGTACGCAATTCGTTGAAATACGACGGGCGGACGGCTCAACATCTGTCTCTGGACATCGCTCAGTAGGAAGGGGGGTTCCACAGGGCTCGATACTTGGGCCGGTATTGTTTATTTTGTACTGTGCCGATATAATTAAAATAATAAATAAATGCCATTACCATATTTATGCAGATGATACACAAGTATATATATCATTTAAGCCGGAAGACTATGAACAAGCATTAAACGATCTAAATACAGATCTTGAAAATATAGTCCAATGGTCCAATGCCAACACGCTTGCCCTGAACCCTACAAAAACCAAGTATATGCTTTTTGGAACCGATAAACAGTTAGGTAGGATTAAACCTTGTGCCAACTGTGTGACTGTTATGGGAGAGCCTATCGAACGAGTTTACGAAGCACGTAATCTAGGTGTTATCATGGACACGGAACTTCGTTTTCACAAACACGTGTCCGAGTCAATCCGTAATTGCTTTTATAGACTTAAGATATTATACAAGGCCCGCCCCTATCTTAGTGAGGAATTGCGAGTCTTGCTTGTGGAGTCTTTGGTTTTATCTAAGTTAAATTATGCGGACACGGTCTATGGCCAACGGCTACTGTCAAAAACTGAAAGAATGATCCAAAGACTTCAAAACGCCCGTGCACGCTTCTGTTTTAAAGTTCCCTTTAGGGGACATGTTACACCTTTCCTCAATGAACACAACATTTTAAAAATGAACCTGCCATCTTATCTCTTCACCACCCTTGGTTGACTGGTAGAGAATGCCTAAGGCATTAAGTCCGCCTTTGTACCTTTTGTGCGAGAAGTTTAAATAAATAAATAAATAAATAAATAAACTCCACTTGGCGAACTTACTCTTCGGTATTATTAAGTCTCACTCCCCTTCTTACTTATATGACAAACTATCGTGGACAAGAAGACATAAAATCGGTGATGGAAGAAAATGTTCTCAACAGCTTTCCATCCCACAGCACAAGTCGGCGGCCTTTAGAGGCAGTTTTCGCTACGCAGCTACTAAATGCTGGAACAATATCCCTCCTCCCATAAAGTACTGTAAAAGTTGCTCGACATTCAAATTGAAATTAAAAGAATTTTTTTTAAGTCACCAAAAACATTTTGAAAATGTTCGAGCCGACATATCTGCCATATAAGCCAAATTATTTTATCAATTTATCATTTTTATTAATTTTATCAATAATACCTATTTTATCGATTTTATTATTATTAGCTTTTAAATTTTAATTTCAATGAGTTTAATTTTTTAATTTTTTATTAGTCAATTATTATTGTCCATACTCTAAATGAAAATAAAATCGCATGAAAGTTCGTTTCGTAGTTTAAAAAAAACAATATGGTCACACGATTTTGTCTTATACATACTTCCTATTTATTTTATTTCTATGTAGGTAATACGCACATATTGGTTATTTATTTTGGTTTCTCAGTAATCACAATACAACACACTCACACATGTATGTCACAACATTTTATTTGATATTGTATGAGCTTTTCTATATTATCATATTTAATTTATTCTCTAAATTATAACGGACACACACTTCCTTATGTGTTTGTTATTCCAGCGTATGGCACTCGTGGGTTGCAGCTGAAAATCAGCGTCAGGTGATACACACTGTGTTGTCATCTGACATTATGCTGAGCTGAGGCCCTTTTGGCATTATAGTCTTTGTTTACTGTTTTATAGATTTAATGTGTATTTATTTTGATGTAATGCCAATAAACGCATTTTCTTTCTTTCTTTCTTCTTTCTTTCTTTCTTTCTTTCTTTACTACGTTGTTAGTTGTTAGATGTCGCTAGTAGGTACTGTTGCTGTTACGTCTTATCGATGATTGATATTGTTTGTGTTGCGATCTACTCGGGTGGCATAGTGTTGTGCACACAATCCGGTAGATGACGTAAGGCGTCGTGTTACAAAAGGTAATTAAATAAAACCAATGAATTTAATTGAAATATATTATTAAAACAATAAACTAGGCGATGAATGCGGGCGTCTATGGTTCCATAACGCTTAGGTCATTTGTGAATTAGCCAGCTCGTTTCGACTATTATGTTTCTTACAAAAGTTGGATTAAGGTTCAATTTTGCATGGCCTATATGTTAGTAAATAAAAAACTACGTATGGCCAATACAATGTGTTGAGTGAGGTGAGGTGTAAAATTGGGATTAGAATGTACAGGAATATGAGTAGTCATCAATATACTGAGTAGTGTAAATTATACTCGTTGAGTGACAACTAAGAACGCTCATATTTTATAAATGAGATTGAAAGGTAAAAAAATTTATATAAATATTGTGGGTAGTTATATCCTAAGCAGTCAAAATAAATTTGCTGAGAATTCCGTGCTCGTGTCTTAAGCATTGTAAATTACTCATCTATGAACGGGATTGAATCGTTAGCAACTCAACTAGGTAATAATGCTTTAGGAAAATTATGATTACAAAACTAAAATAATGTTTTGAAAACGAGATCTTTTTGTTCACTAACCAGAGACGTTAGCCATTGTCCCAAACCTGTTACAATGAACAAGTGCGAAATATTATAACTCATTCAATTACATAAATTAATGATGGCTATACATTGGTATTATAGTAATTGCCTATTGGTGCGACATACGTACACTTATGAAAACTAGAGCTAGCTCGTTTTATTAAACGTTTGTATGCGTAACTATTCATACCGACATAGCTATACGTGTGTGTGGGATGTAAACCGAATAGGTTTGCTTTGTATACATAATTTATTTATTTTTTATTTATTTATTTATAACAGTCTTACCTACACTATCATTACAGATCTATGATCCAATGCGACAGAGTGGGAAAGAAAAAAATAAGGCATGCCAAGCCTTATCATTTTTAATCGTACCGCAAAAAATACCCAGTTTGTTGTCGTAACATACTAAATAGGTATAGGTAAATAGGTAGCCAATCAACTACGAACAACTTGTATGTAGTGCTTGCCGGCCGCTACTGCTTGCTTGTGGCAGCGCTTGCTTCGTTAGCTCGGTTCGCACGCGTTTGGTCACAGTTCTAACCTAATCTACCCGACCAAATGGGTCGAGGCGCCCTACCTGACTGCGACAACTTCGAAAAAAGGTCAACAAGTTAAAAAGAAGCATATTTGTTTTTAAAAAAAAGCGTACATTATTAGAATCACACAACGTTTTTAGAGACATTTATTTAAAAAAAAAATAAACCTTAAAAAAGTTTTTAGAGAAGAAATTAAATATTTCCCTTAAAATAATGAACATCTTTTGATGATAATGGGGTGTAAGTGGCTGTAAGTAACCATGACTTAAGGCGTAGTCTTTGGTTTTCATCAAATAATCAAATGCCAGTCGACCGTGGTGATGTGACCGCTACTCACCTCCTTTGAGAAAGCGTACCCACTGGAATCTCGGTCATTCAACTAATTAATTAAGATTGCTTCATTTACTTACTTAACTTACTGGCGGAATATGTGTGTATACGATTTTCAGCGTATACACACATATTCCGCCAGTATAAAATATTGGGAGGAGTTATTAAAATTATTAGAGTTTAAAAGTCTGTTGGGAATTAACAAAAACCTAAGCGCAGGTTACAATAAAAAATTGACAATTTCATCATCACAAGAAAGCAAGACAACATGGTTGTATGATAATGTTATTTTTTCTATCGTGACGTATTTTAGGACTACTATAAGACTTGTAATGTAGAAGTAAGCACCGAGAAGATAAATATATTATAGATCCCCTTTTAGATACACACTGTCTACTGAATAAGTTATTTTTTAAGCTCGAAGCTATTATGTCTCAGCGCTTTTATGAACGAATAACTTAATTTTTAGAGACGCCAAACAAAAGAAGCTTTTGTGTACCACACGCCTGTACATTTGGTTCAAAATGAACGAGCGCTCGAGTAACAGAACTGAAACATCCCGGCAACCGGTGAGCGCCATACACTCACGAAATTTATGTCCACACAAATTGCTTAATTGAGGAAAAGGCTTTTGTTTGTTCTCCTTTTTGCGCACGAAGGGTCAGTGGGCTGAAATAACTACTGCTACTCTTGTTGCTGCACGTGGCTCCTACAAACATGACAGGTTTATAATTAACCCTGAGAAAATACCTAGTAATGCTATCTTGAAGCCTTAATTGGGGTACAAACGAAACAAGGGTGGGAAACATTTTCACAAATACTCACACACGCATAAATTTTATTACACGATTTGTGACTTTTTTTTTTTGCAATATTATGAAAAAACACATTTGATATAAAGGCTATTGGCTGGTGAAAGGGCATCATCCACGAGCTCTTGGTGGCGATCGTGGGGAGATTACAATGAGCCAGATAACACTAGTTTACATGGTTTTTGTCCTTGAAATGAAAAGTGTTTTTCTTAACAATTGAGATGAGTTTAAAAAAAAAATGAAAAAAATCAAACACATCACGTTTCTGAAATATTTATTATTTTTGATTTACAAAAAAAAAATGCCTACAAAAATATAAAAAAAAAATAATAAAATGAATTGCTTTAGCTTTTTTTTTGTCTTTATTTGTGTCTGTGTCTCTTATATATCTTTGTTCTTTCGATTAAATCCAAATGTTTTGGTGACACAGAAGTAACAGTCATTTTAAAACTCATATTAAAACTACATATTACATATTAAAACTCAAAAATCTTTTTTCACCTGTAGCCCACGAGCTTAGCGTTTTTCTACATCTTTCACTAAAAACGTGTGGAGTCCATTTTTTATCTCGCTGAGAGACCGAAATTTTGAAATAACAAAAATATGCTTCTTTGAGTGATTCTGTTTTGGGATATCCTTTCTTAGATAAAATAAGCCCACCGCAAACGTAACAAAACCGGTCAGGATGTATTTTACGTTATAATTAAATAGTAATAGGTCTTTGAGGTAAATAAGGAAGGAAGGGTTTTCGCTATAATTGATAGAAAGGATCGATATGTGAAACTTTACTTTACATATCGGTCCTTTCATCAATTTACCATACAGGTTCCCAGAAGCATTTACTAACATATATTGATATGTTGGTAAATGTTTCTGTGAACTTCCATTGAATATGGACACCAAGTCCGTATTCAAAGGAGGTTCGGCACGTTCTTCCTGAATAGCTTTGTGTAGACATACTAACCGTAGAATGTCTACACAGAGCTTTCAGCAAAGACGTTACAGCGTTCTGTGGGGGTGAATTTCTTGAATATAATGGATCCAAAGTCCTGAAAATGACCTATGGAAAGGTAAGTTCCAGATTTGTATTGCGTAAATCATTCATTGAAATATCAAGGGATTCAGTTGTCAGTAATCGATCTGCTAACGGATTCAGCTTAGACTTATTACCCTTTTTCCTGCACTTTTTCTGAGACTTAGGTACTGTGCTAAAACAAAAACTAACTGTATCTGCAAACAAAAAGTGAAGTCAGGTGGTCTCTGTTATGTACAGGAGCCAAAAGAACATACTATCCATACTTAAACTATTAATGGAAAAGTAACTCTGTCTGTCTATCGGTCTGTTTGTCTGTTACCTTTTCACGCCTAACGGCTGAACAGATTTCGATGACTTCAGTACAAAAGTTAACCATGACCTGGAAAATATAGGTAGGATACTTTTTATCCCGATGGTACGTCCCCGTAGGATAACTCCCGACCTCCACATGCACGAAGCCGCGGACAAAAGCTAGTTAGTCGATGAAATAAATGTACAGACGCCAGCACATCAAGCTACTACAGTCTGTCAAATGTTTTTAATAGATTTTAAACTTCATCGCTAAATCATAAGGTTCAAAGTTGATTGGGAAAATTTGACAATTTCAGGTAGCTTTACGTGCTAGCGTTTCTACTACTTTTATAACATAACGCAACATTACTAAAGCAATTAACCAAGGGCAATTAAAAAATAACCTAATGTTGAGAGCTCGAATAACCCTTTATTCAAATTCTTAACATTTTGATCTACACATACTGGCGTGATGCCATTAATGGTGCGTTTCCACCAAAGCTGTACTAGAAAGCTCAGTGGTGCGAGGATGCATAGCGGACTGCACTGTGCGAGGAAACGGGCTAAGTGGGGCCGAGATCTTGTACATACAAAACTAGGTAGAAACGCATAAGCTGCATTCCTCACACATATTCCTCATACGCGACCCTCGCACACATTTTTACAACTTTTGTCTACAAGATGTCGCCTCCGATTGAGGCTAGGAAAATGTCGTTAGGCTGCCTGTCCAATGACGCGGAGCGAGTCTGCGGAGCGGAGAAACAGAGAAATATTAACCAATAGAATTGCATAAAATCTCAATATCAATTTTCTATTGGTTGGTGTCCTATTGGTTGGAGGGTGTCGCACACATGCCTCACTGTGCATCTCCGCATAATCCTGGTGGTAACGCAGCCTCAACGAACCCGCTCGGCTGTCTAACTCATAAGTTACGACATCAGTACAAACTCGTCACCCGCAGCATTTACAGGAATGTGTCTAGTTGCACTTAAAATCACAATAGACTCTCTTTGGTAATTTTTCATAATAGCATAAAGGTTTATAATCTGATAAGGTTTGCAGGCTCAACATTCTTAGACATCGCACAAAACAGGGTGGTTTGGAAGGAAAAAAGGGAGCCCTTTACATATAATAAGCTAACAAAAAAAAAAAAAGGAACACATAACATTTATGACACTCAATTTGAATAGATTTAGGTACATTTGATAAGATTTCCTATAACAATTGGAATATCAGTAGCGAATTCCCGATTATAATACATTCATGTCACGACAATTTCTTTTTAACTTATTGCATTTTACTGTGGAAAGCTCAGTGTGCAATCATTCTGTTACGACGAGAGCTGTCGTAAAGAGACTAGTTGGAAACTTTACAGCTTTGCTACGTTCTCCAACTGTTAGAATTGTCAATGACGAAAAAATTTAATATTAAAGTAGCTTATGTATACAAAGCTGTGTGGAATGATGAGAATGAAAATCTTTATAAAATTAAGTAAATTAACAAACTGATGATAAAACGCTCTACGTCTAAGTAGGCCTATTTTACTTCGACAAACAAGCCGCGTGCCCGATGGATTTTCCCATCGGCAAAAATGACAAACTTCCATACTAACTTTTATCCCCTATTTAACCCCTTAGGGGGTGAATTTTCAATAATTGTTCCTTAGTGCTCACTTTCACTACATAAGGATTTCTTGTAAAAAAAACTGCATCTATACCCAGCGGTCCAGAAGCATATTTGTGTCTGCCAGTCAATAAATGAATGAATTTAAGATCTTTATTTAGTTCAAAGGATTTCTAATCGAATCAATTGTGCATGGTTTTAGTTCAGTTAAGAAATGTCAATATTAATTAATCATCATAAAAGTTTTACAGCATGACTTTTTGACTCAGTAACCCATCATCCGATAAAGTAGGTATGTGTTTTCTTAGTATGCAAAGGTTGAACAAAAACTTGCTAGCTGCTTTCAGCTGCTGTTCCTACATAAACTTTACTAAGTTTCACTACTGTACTCGATACAGCGAAGACTTGTCTTTTTTAAAGTGGTTTTGCAGCTTAAATTTATATCCATGATCTTATAGGACTATAAAACTATCTATAGTTTTAAAAACTATAGGTTTCTAAAAGGTTTCGAAATAGCTTTAAAATGTAAGTCTATCGAAAGTTTTGTGAGCACAACAAAACGTCATTATTTTTTAGGTCTATGATTGTCAATATGCAAACAATAAAAAAGCATTATGTGGCTATGTGGTTGAAATAGGAAAGTAGGATGAGTTATCTCAAGTCCTAATTGCAAACAAAGCCATACAACATTTGACGACGAGTGAAAAGTGTTGGATTTCCAATACCTCGACAACTTAACTTCTTCATATGAGCGGTACTGTCTGAACCAGGTTAGTGTAAAATATAACTCAACTCCCTTCAAAGCATGTTGAAATAGTGCTCGTTACTTGCTCAATTAAGTTCACTTTATCGTAAAGTTTACTAAGAATATTAAAATGGAGGCTTATGGAATGTTAAAACGTGAGTATTGCAATAAAAAAATTACACCTCTAAAACATTAAAACTGTTGTTTCATTGACTTTTAGCTATTTTTATTTTCACACCCATTACGTAACTTAACGCAACGCACGGAACTTATTTTTGTAACATATCTTGTTATTTTGAATGGGTTTATTTTTGTTTTTCTGTCCCGTATCAAATTAGGAAGCCGTGGTCAAAGGAACATAACGAGAAAAATCTCGGAGCGCCGTCCAGAGTTCAGTGCTAGCTGAGATCATTTTAAATCCGTGACTTCTTGGGGCACATTAAATCACATCGGATTTTTGGATAAGTTACGGACTCCGGCGGGACCAATTGTAATCGTGGGCTTAGATTTCATTCGAGCTACGGTGCTACCGACGAGAAAGAAGATATGGGGAAGTGTTGTGAGATTTAAGCCCACTCGGTTATAAAGTCGGTCGTTATTACGTCGGAGGGGTGAAGTTAGGTCGGGGGAGGCACGGGCGCGATATGTAGTCCCGAGGGCTGACAGCGATAACTTTTCTAGAAAGCAGAAAATTCACCGTGTAGTACTGCAAAGGTAAAGTTTTATGTAGCTGGATACTGATATAGGTAAATGATTTCAGATAGAACGGTATTCTAGACAGGTAAATAGCCGCTCTTACTATACAGGTTTATTTTATAAAGGTAATAGTTAAAGCGTATTCTTTATTAATGTTATATATCGTCATGGAGTTAAAATATTGTTTTTGAAACTTCAAAAATGTGAAAATAACATTTTGAATGGAATCGAATCATGCAACACACGCGCCACCATCAGCAGGAACGTTGATCGAGCATAACACGATTACAACTGCCAATTGCACATAAATTTAACACTTTATAAATAACTTTAAATTACCGTGTAAGCATGCATTCTTTTGCTGGCATTGTATCGTTTTTCTTTTTATCTTTTAAGATTTTCAGATAATTCTAAATCTGATTTGAATTCCTACTCCTGACGTCAAAAACAAGCCAAGTGCAAATCGTATTGGTACGCGATTTACACTTGGTTTTATTTTTTTCTCAAGGAGGGGCTAGTGGCTAAGAAATAATAGCCACACGGGTCGACCAATCAGGTTAAGCTACGCTTGCCGCGGTTGGTCCGTGGATGGGTGACCTGCATACAAAGACACCTCCGTGCCTCGGAAAGCACGTTAAGCCGTTGGTCCCGGCTGTCATTTGTGCATCTTTGACAGTCGTTCCGGGTCGTCAGTAGCCCGAAAGTCTGACAACCAGTTTACCAAGGGGTATCGTATTACCCAGTAACTGGATTGTGGAAGTCAGATAGGCAGTCGCTCCATATAAAATAGTGGTATTCAGCTGCATCCGGTTAGACTGGAAGCCGACCCCAACAAAGTTGGGAAAATGCTAGGCAGATGACGGTGCCATTTTCTCAAGACTTCACAAATTGTTTATTTTGTCGACGCTACTAGTGAATTTTCCGTAGTGCTTTTCGATCGTAAACGTCTTTTTCGATAAGTATATTTAACTCTCCTTCATGCTTCTGCAATTTTCCACTACTATGTTCTGTACACATAGCTTAGAATGCTACCACTAAAATTACTGTGATCTATTATATGAACGTATTCTATGAAATATTAACATGGCTTACTAAATTACTTTGGTTCCGATCCATATTGGTTATTTATGTCATGTGCATAAAACAATAGTTTATTTATTTTTTAATACAGTATTCTTTGAAGTAAATTATATTATTTCTGTAAGTTGATTTATACAAACAGAGTCTCTTTTAAAGTCCAGACATTGTCATGTTCGGATCTTATAAAGATCATATAGTTTAATTTCTGAAATAATCTTTTGAGGAAAGAATAACACAGATTTGAGTAAATCTGTCCAGTCAGTGCACGCATTTGTCAGTACTCGACGAACAATACCAAAAAAAAGACATTTGGGTAGGCCGCAAAAAGTACTCAAACTACCAGAAAATAAATGACCCACATAGATACACACATGACCTCACATTCACATAAGGCTTCGTCTCTGATTATCATATTCTCAAAATATCATAATCTCAAATCATCACATTATCAAAACATCATATTCCAAAAATATCATGATCTCAAAACACCACATTCGCAAAACGCAACATTCTTATTATTTAAAGTGCAGTGCTCAACATTATAGCATAGTCGTAATTTCTCCAAAAAAAAAAAAAAATTGGAGATTTCAGTATTCTTTTATGGTTTTTTTTTTAAACTGAGTAACAAAACAATCACTGATATTATATTATTCTTGAACAAAAAATAATTTTTAATTTATTTTAGTCCAAATTATCATATTTTGTACTAATTGCAAATAACCGTCTCAAACAAACTTGAATGCAGATTGTTTTGTTTTTAATTTTATATTTGGTATTATGGCTTCTTTCTTTAGCAGTGATATAAACTGGTACATACTGGGTATTAGTGGAATTCTCGAGTTGATCCGGCGATGCCAACCCTCAACACCTTTAATTTTTTTTCTGGTCATAACAGCTTAATACGAGTAGCGATGTCACTGCTAATCTCGTTCATCCATGGACTGTTTAAATAATCAAGAAATTGGCTGACACGTGGTGATGTCATTTCCATGCCAGTGTAAAAGGCTTGTGGTATCAACTTCGGAGGCAGTAAAGGCAAGAGTGTACAATACTTAACTACTTTTTGATCTTCAGATTCCTCAAGATTTAATCTTTTGCTCGTTTTGAACACGACGTTGCAAAAATGTTAGTAGCAACCTTTAACCGCTATGTGTGGGAAAACCTCTTTTACAGCTTTTATTACTGCTAATTCATAATCGCATTTGTACATATTTAATTTTATTCGAAATTCTTGTTTTAGTATTAAAAACAATCTCATTCTGTTTTTATTACATATGAGAGTAAAAATGATTAGTATGAAGCTCACCACATCATTACTACGTCCTAAATGTACATGAAAACTATACATTTGATAATATGGAGATGGTACAATTTTATAAGTACCGTCGTTATATAAGGTTTTAGTGGATTTAAAATATTCCATTAACTCTGACGGTGTCAGTACTGAAAATATTATTATTCTTTAGGCCAAATAATATTCGTCGTACAAAACAAAATCTTATACCAAACTATTATAGTTTTAAATTATTCGAGTCCATTACATTTACACTATTAATGTATAAAAAAATATTTCGAGCTCTGTAAAGAGTATTCTTAGATGTAAGCAATGATATTATTAGTCATAAGAAGAAATAATCGCCGGCCATAATGTTTTTCAAAAAGAGGTTACACAAAGAATTTTGTTTATAACAGTACACACAGGTAAGAAAATATTATAATACACGAATATGGTGTATTAAGAGTATTGAGTTTTGCGAATGTGGTGTTTTAAGATCATGATATTTTGAGAATATGGTGTTTTGATAATGTGCGACTACGGTGATTTGATATTATGATATTTTTAAAATATGATATTAAGGGATGGAGCGATTCATACTCGCGTCAAAAGAATATTACAATTTAAGACAATAGTTAGGCAGCAAATTACATCACATCACATCACACCACTCTCACACTTACACCCCCACATACCTCCTACTTCATATGCGAACACACATACTTTTTAAGTGTCTTTTGTATCTTTTGTAAAATGTCAGTAGTTTATTTTATTTTTATTTTTATCACCTTTAGCCTACCTAAGAAAGAGCGGCGTCTTCTAACACAGGCATTATCTGCTTAAAAGGAGGCGCCATTCACCAACAAAATGTAAAGAACTATTGTCAAGAAGTAAACATTTTTGTATTTTGTATTTTTTTTTTTTTTTTGAGAAGATACAAAGGTACAATATCTAATCTAAGACGACCTAGCTAAAAGTAGGTTTCGAATCTGTGGGCTGGAAGAAACTGACGACGATACGATGACGCATTTGTAATTCTCTTTAGTTTATTTACTTGTTTTTTTGTACGTACATCTCAACTTATTTGCTAGAGGAAGTTGTTACAGGCGACGGCTGAACAAAAAATATGCTTGTTAATAAGCGATTACAGAATTACAAGATCTTACCCAGCGCTATTTGTGCTTAAGGCATTCCACTGCCGAGTCATATCGTAAAGGTTCTACCGATCCATGCGCTTCTGCTGTTTTGCGGAATGGAATTGAATGTGAATTTCATCTGGTATCAAGGCACCTACAATCTGCACACTACGCCGTGACACCGTCCCTGTATGCGAGAATGCCGCCAGTTCATAATGGAGAAGATGCGGAGTATAATTTATGTAATTGTAAGCATAACAATGTATCGTCACATTGCAATCAAAACACCGGGTAGTTAGTTTGTTTCTTATAATTCAGCCACAGCTGCGGTTTCTGTAAGAAGATCCATTACTAATTCAACGTCATGCGCGATGTCTGCAAGCTACGCTCGTCTTTTGCCTCTCGCCACTTCATTATCACATTAAACACCCAGATTTGAGCCGTATATGTTCCCGCTCAAGTAAAGGATTTGAACAATTCAGCAACAGAATGCGCGGCCGCGGTATTAATTGCCTTTTCACACATTGAGTGCTTACACTCGACGCCGCTGCCGCCATTTTGAGTATGTCTGCCCCAGGCAAAACAAACTACAATTTCATACACAAATTCTGCGTTTTTCAATTTACTTTTTTTTAACCCTTCCAACATTTATTTTTTTGAAGAAACATAGTTATTTAATACCTGTTTAAAAGCTGTCGTTATGGTAGCCACAAGCCGCGGCTACGAGTATATAGCAACTGCACCGCGACAGGCCGCTGGACCTCGTTGCAGCTATTAGAGAATCATTTATTATCCTTTTCTCCTCGGAATATATTTTTCTTTAAAATTAATATAAAAATACAAATACTTAAGAGTCGATAGGTACTCAGTTCGTAGTTTTCTCTTCGCCCTTAGGAGACCACTTAATCAGAGACACTTAGTGTCAGTCTTGATGCATGCCCGGTACTCGATGGATTTCGTGCGGGCTTCACTCCTAACGGCACGCTACCAACCTCTATTCTAAAGCCATCTGTATACTCGTAGTATCATATTTTGCCTTCTCAAATTATCATTTACCTTCATTGTTTGCATAATTTATTTATACAGCATGCATAAGTGATATACCTACGTTTATATGTTGTTACTTGTGAAGTTTAAACCTGCCGGTGACTTTACCTACGGCGTCAATGCCAAGTAGGCAGGTATTTAGTTCTATATGGCTGAGCAGAATTTGTGTAAACACTATTATATTATAGTATAGAGTTACTCAACATTGTCATCATGATTCACAACTTTGAGTAGGTAGCTATACAGTATCCATATACCTATATTTTAGTTTTGGTATCTTAAATAATTATAATTTAATAATAATAATAATAAATATAATAATAATAATAATAATAAGTTATTGTTATCTTTTACTTATCTTGAAATCCGCCTACGGCTTAACAAACCCGACGAGTGACGACTGAGTGACTACATAATCTACTCGTATGTTCTGTAATGTCAGTGTATCTGTCACCTTATTTTTATATTATCTGTGCAGGATTTTTAAAAAGGTAATAAGAATAAAAAGAGATGTCAGTGCTACAAAAAAGAAAAAACGGTGGTCTTTTTTTCGTCCTCAAAAAAGATTAATTATAGAGGTATCTTCGATATGTGTGACAAAACACTAGTAAATATGTGGGTACGTTCACACTATTTGCGATACCTGCCGTGCGATTTTGTAACCATCTCACCGTGAAAGCTAGGGTGAAGTGAGCTTGGAGTAAGCTGTCATTCGCTAGGGACACTATTAAGTGGTCACTTCACTTATGATTTCACGGTGAGATTTTTACAGACTCGACCGGCTGAAATATAATTGAGCTAAAGATTTGTGGTATGATACCGAATCCCATGTGCGGTTAATACGCTGCCATGTCCCATGGGTAGCAAGCAAGAGTTGACGTGGACAG
The DNA here is from genome assembly GCA_949629135.1 of Eremobia ochroleuca. Lineage (NCBI taxonomy): Eukaryota > Metazoa > Arthropoda > Insecta > Lepidoptera > Noctuidae > Eremobia > Eremobia ochroleuca. Next base: position 13,730,525 of record OX451384.1, on the reverse strand, counting down.
GTCCTGAGTAGTTATAGACTGTCACGTTTGTGCAAGCATGCAAGGTACCGCTCTCTCGGAAGAGATCGATTTTTCTTGACTTTACACTTACTATTGTATGCACTGGTTATTTATGAAAAGCAATGTACCAACTATACAACTTACTGATAAGTTAAATCAAAATTGAAGATTCTGTCTTTACCCGGAGGAATTCAGAGCTAATTTTATACCTAAATACATGATAATAAATAATATGTTAAGGTAAAATTTATTTATAAAATGATAGCCTGTGTACAGCTGAGGACATAGGCTTACATTGTAAGTTCGTGAATAATTAGTGCCTTAACACACCTCTCACCAAGTTTAAACAACTTACTAAAATGCTTTTAAAATGTTAAATACTTTATATTCTACACACATACTTGTATGGCAGGTCATACGCAAAAAAAAAAAACAAATTAAATGATACTCGAGGTCAAGCTTCTAAAAAAAATAACGATCAAGAGCGTGTCGTGCTCACACAATTAAGGTTCCGAACCAAACTATGCTTAGCCGTCTTTAACCCGTGAGAAGGCGCGCCTAATTTTCTTACACGAGTAGGCGCGTGCGAGCAAATTGCTCACACTATCATAAATGTTTATATTTTTAGTGTTTCTATATTCATTGGCTTATAATGTATTTAAATAAATAACACAAGGTTTAGTAAGTAAGAAAACAAGTATTTTAATCAAAACTATTAAACATAATAGCAACTTCTAACGCAAATAACAAAACAACCTAGTATTCATTAATTTTTTTGGCACGTTTCATAAAAATCACAATGAAAACTGTTCCATAACAAAAACTAAAAAGTGTTATTCAGCCATTAAATCTACACTAATGTGCCTCTCGAAACACACTGAACACATGTATTTTACATGTTCGGTGCAAAGTAATGGGCTGGGCGCGTGATGAGCAAATTGCCGCACGTTGGTACACGGCCTCCACAAACGCCTTGCTGCGCGGTCGCAACGCCACTGAGCGGATCGAGAATTGCGTCAGGGGAGAGGGGATGAATATTTAGGAAGGTACTTAAGTGCTTGAATTGGTGTGGCATGGGAAAGACAAAAAATTTTTGAATTAGATTTTTGTGTGAGCAAATTGCTCATAGCGCGCCTTCTCACGGGTTAAAACGGTCACTGGCCGGCCGTAATTAGGATCTGCATATTTTTGCGAAATCGATAAACCCGCGCTAGCTTCTAAAAGACTGACCAAAATCAAAATCGCTTTAAAGTAAGGCTATAAACATTTACTCATAAATTATAACATTTTATTAGTTTTATTTCCTTTGAAAGTACGACATCTCCTCTCTTTTATGTTCAATTTATGTTGTCATACAAAATGTTTTCATGCACAACGGCGGTCAGTAGTAAAATGAGCATTCTCTTTCTTACATATAAGGGCGAATTTTACCAAACTTTAATCAGTCGCGCGCCAATTAGCAGACACAATAGAAATTTTATTGTTATCTGTACACATGGTGTTATTACATTAGACGTTTGGGAGCTAGAATAAGTCTTATCCTAATAATATTTTTTTGAGTATTTGACAGTTTTTTCCGTACTAGAACTGTCAGATATCAATTTTATTCCACGGATAGATGGCTCTGATAAAATCAGCCCTAAATGAAATAATAATAATAATAAAAATTTCAGTAGCGCCATCAGAATGGAATTTGGTGTGGACAAATGTGCGGTCATGCATGTAAAGCGAGGGGTGATTGTTGAATCTGTGGGAACCCTCTCCGCATCCAAAACCTATAAGACTTTTAAGCCCATTGATGTACTTAACTTATTTGATTGCGGTCAGACATACGTAAGCTCGGTGACTGCTGCTGTGCGTTGCTACATAGAGTCTTATAAAAAGAATCTCGAACGGCTCGATTTCAGGCGATGCTATTCACATAGTCGTATATTCATACTCAGGATTAATCTCAGCGAATCTATTTTGGTTTGCCTTTACCTCGGATTTACACCATTCTATTGTATAACGTCCCTTTGCCCATTTGTATTTATTCAAATTCAAAATATTAATTTCAGATTAAATTCCATATAATATTAGTAACTTACCCTAATGTTAGTTATGCATGGGTCTGAACTCTGACCCACCTTTGTAAGAGGGGAGAGTTTCACCGGTCTGAGAACACATTCAGGACGCCATTGGGGGAGGAACGCAAGCGCGCCACCATGGAAGCACATCGCTTCCGCATGATCGCGGCGAATCCGACGACGCACGCTTCCGCAAACATTCCTGAGGCGCTACATCTTCACGGCAGCCTCAAAAGCACTCTGAATGCGTTATTGTACTCTACAAGTGTACATGCACGTCACTGTATGCCCACTAGGTATACTTGGTCCACAGGCTGCACGTTTGGAATGTGTGTATTTATTACTTCCAGAGGTATTTTTCCTTAAATCGGTAGATGACAGTTGAAAGGCGACAATTCGATTTTTTTATATAGTTTTAGTGTTTTATTAAACAGCACCTGCCGTGAAAATGTGTCATTTTTATCCCTTATAAGAATACATTCTTAAGCCTTCCTAACCCAGGTCTTGAAACTTGTGTTCGTGCACAAAGGTTACGTATGAATAAGTGTTTGATTTTCAAAGGTGCTACTGAAATTGTAAAACATATTGTTATAAAAGGATATGAACACTTCATTAGTGGGTGATTCAGGAGCTCGCCGTCAATGTTATTTTTCACATTAAATTTATTTTTTGGTATTCAAAATTGTATTTTTGCTTGCGTATCACGCATCGTGGTGTAAACAAGCGGACGGTACATTATCCTTTGATGATTTATACAATCTGGCAACCCTACATAGTTGAAGGGTTACCAGATTGTATAAATCATTACGTAAAATTAATTAAACAATACAAGTGACAGAAAAGGATGTTCAAAAAAAAATATTAATATGAACTTAAATTATTTCTTCACATTACAGTTTGATTAACTTTTATGATGTTCAAAATTGATCACAAAATTGATCAAAATAAATAGACTGTCAATAGAGATATACTACATTATAAGGATAACAAAATAAATGGCACCGTGGGGCAGCCCTAACATTTGGCCATAACGTACATCACTGTGAAACAAGTTGGGCAATGAAATGGCCCTGTTAAATTAACGTGATTGGTCAGGAAGTGTGTGGGCTTAATGCCCTAATACTCTGATCCGCTAGGCCAGGAGAGTACTACACTATAACAAAGGTGAGGCTAAAATTTTAAGTCACGTCTTTAGCCCTTTTTTTGTTACTTGTTTTAGTAGCCACGCAGTTACGTAACAAAAACGGGTTTACGTGCGGCACAGTTGTAGCAGAGGGGGCGTAGCTTAAACTCTGCTACGGCGTAGTTCAACTGTGCTACGGCGTAGCTCAAATGTGCTACGGCGTAGCTCAACAGTGCTACGACGTAACTCATATAGTGTTACGGCGTAGCTCAACTATGCTACGACGTAGTTCAAACTATGCTACGGCTTAGCTCGGACTCTGCTACGGCGTAGCTCGAACTGCACTACGCTGTAGCTCGAACTGAGTTTTGCCGTAGCTCAAACTGTGCTAAGGCGTAGCTCAAACTGTGCTACGCCGTAGCTCGAACTGTGCTATGCCGTAGCTCGAACTATGCTATGATAGCACCCGGTTATATTTTGTACTCTGCGTGATGTCCATATATAGGATTACTGGTAATTAGTGACCGATATTCAAACATATTATTGTACTCATCATAACAATTCTCACAGAGATATTTTTTTTTTCAGCTGGGTGAAGCGGGTCGTCAGCACGCCGTAGGCTCGGTGACACCTGCTTACTAGCTGATTTAGAGCCGAGGCGATACCGTTACAATGCTTATAAGTTATAAGTGTACGTTGCAGTATAGAATTTCATAGACGGAATCCTAAATAGCTCGAGCTGAGGCGATGTCAGCATCGCCGAACGAAACGTATGAACACTGCACAGCATCAGTCCCGTGCAGTGTTCATACGTTTCGTTGAATTTTAAACGGGTCACCGACACTGCATAATGATGATACGTTGCATTCAGTTTCATGCACTTTCTTCCTGCTGATTACAGAAAACCGACAAATAATCTCCAAGGATTTAAGAAGTCTCATTAAAACCAAAGTCATAATAATATGTACCAAGCACTGAGTAGAAATCTGTGTATTTGAAGATTTCGTCAAGTTTACTTATTGCATTCATTAAAAACGAAGTAAGCAAATAATTGCAAGAATCGTAAGAGGTACTTTCGTTATGTCACTAACGAAATTGAAATCATGAAACGACAAATAACGCTCACACAGAGCATCATTACAAATTATTCAAAAATTAAAAAGTTTCTAAAGGTACCCAGGATATGTAAAACAGTTAGGATCTCATTGTGCTAAAATGAACGCAATATGCATTCATGTTTTGTTCAAAAACTAATTTTTTCTTCATCTTTTTGTTGTACACTGCGCAGCGATTGTTGAGCAGAATATTATAAAACAGAATGTATGCCGTCTGTCGTTTGTTTATACGTTTTTATTGAGAGTTTACTTTATTCGTTTTTTTTTTAATACATATACAACGTGTAACGTTAAATGCGCAAAACCTCAGACACCCCAACTGATTTCTAATTCAATTGACCTATATCAGAGAGAAAATAAGTCATTAAAAAAATTGTAAAGGTTTTATGTGCTGTTTTAGTTTTACTGGTCATTCTGATCGTTTCTTGCGTCTGGGACGACGCTTTACCGAGGGAGAAGTCGTCACCGGGCTGCTACGCCGCGCTGAGATTGGCCTGATTGACCTATTAATAAATAGACACGGCAACGTTTTTAATGAAGTTTTTTGAAAAATGTGACCTATATTAAAAAGTGGTTCAATTAATTCTGCTCGTTATTCTGATCAAACTATTTTCAGGTTTTGCGCATTTAACGTTACACGTTGTATATATATAGTTTTACCTTATAAAGTGAACAATATGACATACAAACATAAAATAAGGTATTTGTTGTGTCTAGTTACGCACTAGTCCGGTACACACTACTCTGGAGTTATGCATGATAGCGTGAAAGCCGTTGTTACTGTGCGCATCCGCGAGCAATCCAGACGCACTGCAGCACCGCGATAATCCCAGCACCGTTCTGTATGTATTGAGTTGTACATGTTTTTTACTGTACTGAGGGTTAATTCGAATGAATAGCCAAATCGAAATGAACGCACGAAAAACAGACAACTTTAGTGCCACTTATGTACATATTGATTTGAATCGATAATATGAATCTTTAAATACTAATTTCAATTCACCATATGGATGTTTTTGATTTGTGAATAGAGCAAAAGCTCTGTATAAACTAATTTATGAATTAATTTATCGCACTTTTTAACTAAAGGCTGATTTTTCCATCGCCAGATAACGTTTATTCGAGGAATAAAATTGACTTCTGACAGTTTTTGTATGAAATTACTATCTCATCCTCTGCCTAGCCTTTTCCTAACTATTTTAGGGTCAGCTTCCAGTCTAACCAGATGCAGATGAATACCAGTATTTTACATGGAGCGACTGCATATCTGACCTCCACAACCCAGTTACTGGGTAATACTCGTACGATACCCCTGGGTAACACTGGTTTTCAAAGATCCACGAGTGACAGCTGGGACCAACAGCTTAACGTGCTTTCCAAGGCACGGAGGTGTCTCGGTATGTATAGATGATCACCCATCCACAGACCAACCGCGGCAAGCGTAGCTTAACCTGATCGATCGACCTGTGCTGCTGTTATTATTTAGCCACGGGCATGTCTATAACTGTCTAAATTTCAAAATTATTCCTTGAATAAATTTATCAGATTATTGAAAAATCAGTCCTAATTAGATTAACATTTACTTGTTGCCAAAGTTTAAACATGGCATACCTACAAAAAAAAATAACTTTTACGGCCAGAAATAAATAAAGTTCTGAAAGTGCGACTGCGTCTTATTAAGATGATGAAAAATATTTTTGCAAGTCCTTACTGGTGGAGTTGCTTTTATTATTCCATCGTGCATCGTTACTAAAATTCGGTTCGTGTTATTCTCGTACTCGTAACTTGCATCTATTCGTTACAAACGGGCCCGCTTTTCAACTGTTTGTAAGTTTAGAAAACCAAAGAGATTCAAATTATTTCCTGACATTAAGAATGTATTTAATATTGAACTATGTACGGAAGAACCACGAAGGATATTCCGTTTTAATAAAACTTTTGGCTTTTGTTTCCTTAATTGAAATGAAATTTCAAGAATGACACAGCTGCTACATTGGATCCCAAACTTTATTCAAAATTAGTTTTTTTCTCTAATTTACATAGCTTTATGATAATTAGTCATAATTCTTTTTAAATAATAAAGTTTTTGGAATTAATTGTTTTGAGGTTTATCGTAAGAACATTTTATTAATAAAGAGCTTCAAAAGCAATCAATCGCATAAACATAATTAAGACCGTTTACATGAAAGAGCGTATAGGACAGTGGAGCGCGTTTTAAAAATACAGGCACTTACAGCGTTCTATTGCGTCGATCTCGCGTTTCCCTCGCGATCCAGTGTTTTGCTCATATGTAAGTAGTATATCCAAGGAGGTTAACGTCGCTTCACTGATAAATATGGCAAAGTAGAAGATGTTTCGCAACGCGCTTTACCGCAAACCCTCACAATTTTCCAACGAACGCCGACGCGCGACAAACTCGCTACGATATAATCTTTGGTTGTCTAAGGCGTACATTATACGCTAATTTATTTATCAATCAATTCCATCAATCATGAATTATGAACGACTGAGGGAAATATCGCTACATACCTACATGCAAACATCAATCATTACATAAGATGGTAAAACAAATCTGTTAATTATGATTCGATCACAGCAGTGACTCTGACAAATCTGACAACAAAACCTACCGTCTAATGGACCCCTAAGATCGTATAAAAATAACATGTTCCGTCTTTTGTTACGCTAACAAACATAAACATAATTTAAAGGGGCAACATGAGCTTGTTTCCTGCGTGGTAGGATTCGTTTTTTTTTTTAATTTTTTTTTTATTTATTCGTTTGTAAGGATTCCTGCCACACTTCCAATGCCGTAATGCTAAGCTACATACTTTCAAAGCTTGCATGTCTTTTCAAATGCTGAATAAGCTTATTTTGCCTTATAACGGTCAGTTGGAAAACAATGTAGATATAGCAGACAGGCTGAACGTGGGCCTCTCCAATCGCACGCCATTTAGCTCGATTCTAGGGAACTCACATCCAGCTGCTATGAGCCACCCTGTGAAGATCGTCGCTCCACCTTGCCTGAGGCCGTCCTAACTTATTACTCAAGAACACGTATACCGTCATCGGTTCGACGGATAACATTGCCGACACATTGCCACTTCAGCTTGTTTATTCTGTGAGCAATGTCGACAACTTTGTTTCTCTGGCGGATCACCTCATTCCGGATTCGATCTTTCAGAGAGACTCCAACCAAAGCACAGCTTTTGATTTTACCAAAATATAATTGAACTCTGTTTGTTCGCTTGTAGCCTTGGAGGCAATTAATTACGCAGTACTGATTGTGTATCAGTGAAACAAGCTGGAAGGATCATAGTATGATTAATGCGCCTAAGGCCCACATTACTATATTGTGGTTAGTAGTTGTTGACCGTATTAGGGAACGTTTAGAGCACTATATGTGCCTGAAACGTTTGAATCACCTGTTTATACATATTATAAACAGATAAGCCAGTCCTTTGTGAAGAGTTACATACGATCTAAAGTCCAGCTTTGAATGGTTTGTAGTATGTTTACGACGATATAACGAACAAATAGCATTGCTCAAAGCAATGCAGTTTGCTCGTTTATAACATTAAGCTCTAATTTTTCCCTAGAACAAAGTTGAAGCAATGTGTAGGTACTCGTATATGTGGATGAGCATGCAATAGTCAAATAACTAATTGCATCAAAGGAATGCAAACTCGAATCAAACTGTCAAAAGCCTGTATTTTTTTGGCAGTTTTGGTAATTTCTATTTGAAGAACGTGTATGAATTGGCGAATACAGAAAAGTAACAAACATTTAATGAAAAAGCCTTCGCAATGGTATTGTTTTCCTAAAACACAAACGATGTTTTGGACGGTTTTTATTGAACCATATCAATAAAAACGCTATTTTTCTCTTAGAAGAGAATAGAATACTCTTTATTATGTGCACCATATAAATTATAGAAATAAATATAGACATTTTACAAAGGGTGACACAATGGGCGGTCTTATTGCTAAGAGGGATCTTATAAAGACAACCTTTGGATGGATTGAAAACGGGAAGGCGAGACAAATACTGTAGGTAGTCTGTGGTGTACCGTTTACACAATACAATGGATACTTCCATAAACCACATAAGTACGAGTATTATTACTATAAAATGTCAAACCACCCGAAAGGTTGCATTTTCTGTAATGCAAGTATTACAGTTTTGGCATCTAAAAGAATTAAAAGTTAAATTGAGGGGATTAATACCGCTACCCCAGAACGTTGCTAGGAGGGGCACTGGTCCCGAAAACTTTCACTCTGTGGTCATAATTTCAATTTAAAAGTTCAACAACTTTATGTTAAACAATAATCAAGGAGTGAGTAAAATGCCATATGGGAGGAACATAAGCAAACACATTAATGATCGGCACGGTTGGCGCAGTGGTTAAGCGATTGACTGCTGCGCTGCGTGTCGCGGGTTCGATTCCCGCACGGTACAAATACTTGTATGATCTATAAGTAGTTGTTCCGGGTCTGGCTGTTTGTGTATGTGACTTTAAATGTTTGTAAACGCACCCACAATACAGGAGAAAATCCTAGTGTAGGGCAACGTATTAAAAAAAAAAAAAGAAATTGTATTGAATGAGTTATAATAAAAAACTTAGAAATAATTGTAACTACATAATTGCTAAACGTATTTCGGTACTTTCATACATTTTGTTATACTTACATTTGTTTACCCGTCATGATTATTATTACATGTAAATCAATTGAAGAACAGAAATAAGTACGTAATAGAAACTTACTACACGACTGGTACTCCGCTTTCGTCAGCGTTCATTAATTATTTCTGGCTACAGATGTTAAGACAGGTAAGATGTGAGAGGGGTGATGGTTTGTAACTCAATACCACATTTACCATTTAAAAGGTATCTGTAAAACCTCACCTGAGCAAGTTTACTTTTTGCCTCACCCGACGTGAGCCCGGAGTCGGGTTGAGGATTTCCCGGTAGGCATTGGCAACACTGTGCCCAGAGAAAAGTTCCTCGGAATATTATAGAACTAAAGTTGTGGGAATTTGAGACAGTAGGTATAAAAAGTTCGTAACAATAGGCTATTTGATAGTAAGAAAACTATCTCATGAAGATTGTATTGTAGAATTGTTTGAGCTAAAATATCAAATATGAACATAAGTTTGTAGCGTTCTGTAGTTTCTGCCTACTGCCATGGACTCATGACTCCTCAGGCATGAGTGAGTTATTTTAGTAAATGAAATTGTGGGCAGTAGCTAGTTTAATGTCTTGCAAATTTAATTAAATGAATTAACATTAAATGCTTCTAGGATATGTCATATAAAATATTGCTAAGCGTAGCTCTAATTAAATACACATCATCTTTAAAACGAGCACTTTCACTAAACTAAACTAACATAACACTAAACTTTGGATGAGGTAACTACTGTTTGGAATATATTATTACGTGTCCTCTCTTTGTCTCCTCTCTGTAGCTGTCGTAGTTACTGTTGAATATCGATCCGTAAAATGTCACCGAGCAAAGTAGGAAGCGACGGAAAAGCGGTAAGCCGTATAGACCGGAAAACGTAAAAAAGAAAATGCGAGAATTGCAATATATCGAAAGAAATTCGTGTGTACTAAACTTACAAACTCTATACACCTGTGTGTTCTCAGACAAGCTTTGAAGAAGTTCTAAGTGCGACATATCACGCCTCAGAAACAACTTTCAGTATAACTTAACACATAATATACCTAAATAACACGTTGTAATAGATTTTGCCGTAAGGCGTCAAACAGCAATAATTTATGGGCAGATATTTGGCAAGCATCGCGGTCCAGAAAAGCGTGATAATTTCTAGTGAGTTGGTGCACCGTTTAAGGCAACCGATGCATGTTTCATTTCAATCGTGACATTTTATTATTTAAGTATTATATAGGTCTTTTAAAACTACTCTCATTTTAGATCAGTCCTGGCGCAAGGTAAGAGTATCTTGGAGAAAACTTAGTTTGAAGCAATTCATCGGCCTGCGCTTTACTGTTCATTCTCCTTATTATGGTTGATTAACAAAATCCCTAACTATGCTAAATAAAAGTAGGCATCTAAGAGTCAAGTGGTTTTACCGCAATACCGAGGTATTATTTGAATTTCACGAACTTTCGATCACCAGCCAATACCATTGTTGAAACACTCGCCACAAGTATTTGAACTAAAATAACCCTTTTCTGTCGGGTACCACGAATAAAATGCAAAGTACTTCTGTATACACAAAAATTCGAACTAAGTACAGCTACGTAATGCTAAGGTACCAAGAAATGTTATTCACAGGTTAAATGTTATTCTTAACCAAAAACTCTGTGTACCGGTGATAATCAATTTAATAATATAATAATAATAAATTGTTTTATTTGGAACAACATAGGAACCATTTAAGCACCATGTCTGCACCGAATTCCTTGAGTTTCATCTTATACCGATTTAAAAAAATATTTCTTTTATTTCACGGTAAGCAGCATAAAAATAATTTTTTATTCGCCATTAGTATTTTGTAAAATTTTACTTAGTTTAACCTACTTTTTCGAGACATCGCCAACCGGTTGATAGACTTTACACGTGACTAGAGGGCTGGCCCATTTTTTGGCCAAAGAATCAGCATCTCCATACAACGTGGCAATGCTGCCAGACTTCTGGGCACTTTTTCCGCTGACATCGATGCGGACGAATTTTTTGATGACCCACGGCCCTTATTTTGGTTTACATACATGTACAGACGCCAGCACATCAAGCTACCCGAAACTGTAAAATTTTCCCAATCAACTTTGAACCTTATGCTTGAGCGATAAAGTTGAAAATCGTTTAAAGAAATTTGACAGATTGTAGTAGCTTGATGTGCTGGCGTCTGTACATATTATTATTTTAAGTCTGTTAGTTTATTTATTATGAAAATATTAACTTAGTTAGGGACATCTTATTACATCTTAAACCTTTTAGGACTAGGTATTGAACGCTTTAACTTTAATTACTACATTAAACATTCATTGACCTTGGCAGGTAGCAAATGACTTATTAATGATAGTTGAAAGCATATGTTTAAAGCGCGAGATTACAGCATAGTGTAATTGAATGCCAAATAATCATAATCATTATAGGCCACGTCCCCCCAGTAACTCGTAACCATCGTGTCGCGTGACAATTGACAACCTATCACAGTTATGTGCATTGGTACCATACGCACATGCACGGAATTTATTTCCACAACATTTTATACGGTAAATTTTCTGATTTATAAAAAATAAATCAGAAAATTTACCGAGAATTTCTTAACGTGACAGTTAACAACCTATGACAGTTATGTGCATTGGTACCACACGTACAAGCACGGAATTTATTTCCACAACATTTTATACGGTAAATTTTCTGATTTATAAAAAAATAATCAGAAAATATACCTAGAATTTCTTAACGTGACAGTTAACAACTTATCACAGTTAAGTGCATTGGTACCACACGCACATGCACGGAATTTATTTCCACAACATTTTATACGGTAAATTTTCTGATTTATAAAAAATAAATCAGAAAATTTACCGAGAATTTCTTAACTGACAGTTGACAACCTATCACAGTTATCTGCATTACACACATGCACGGAATTTATTTCCACAAAATTTTACACGGTAAATTTTCTGATTCTATAATTTGTGAAATCATTGAAAAAGGCGTCATCATCTGTGGCCAAATTCATTTATTGACAAAAAGCCCTCAGGTTTTAATATGTTTGGCAAAAATAATAAACAGTACTGGTACAAAGTTTACACAGTCGCTACCCTTTACCATGTCAACATGTAGCGAGAAAAGCTGGTAAGACGGTTTCGGTGCAATTATGAATGTACCAGCCCCATAATATATGTCTCTATTTTTAATTAAATCGCTTGCTGCTTAGCTGCCAAACACAATTATTTTGTCTGCACGGCCAACATCATATAAAAAGTAGTCTTTAACTAGACATTTAGGTATTTTAATATCTTCGATCTTGTCGATTTTGCATATATCCACACAAAGGAATTTTTTGCGATGTCTGTATAATGTGTCCATTTTGGTATTAAATGATGATAATGAGTGATCTGATGATTTTAATGAATCAGAATATTTTTTTTTCAAAAAAATTTTTATCAAATATTCTTTGCATTGGCTCCATATTACTGCATACTTCCTTTTTACATTCATCTAAAAGTTTCTCGTTTCTATTCCGCTTAAAGTTTGTAGTACACGAGTTTTGCCTTTTTTATTATATCACTGTCTGTATTTAATGTAATAGACGTACTACACTCACGTTTGTTGCTACATCTTCAGATCGTACAATTCGATTTATTTCGCTTAGCGAAATTATACCGATGTCCAGCATGTAACAGAAAAGTCCCACGTAGCGGGTCCTTCCCTTTTTTTTCTTTGTCCATCTACAAAGGCTAGCTTTGATTTTGTCCGACTCGGATCAGCAACATCCATTTGACCGATTAATAAATTTATTATTATTAATAAAACTTTCAAAAGATACAAAATGAAATGATGTATGATATTGATGACATTAAATGTCATAGCTTTTAATCATAGATTTTGTTTGCATTACGCAGATAGATAGATTGCATTTATATTTCCTTTTCACAACACAACGGGTTCATAAAAAGCGAACAACCCTTAAATATATTATTATGTAAGTATTGAATTTATTTTATTATATCAACTTCAGATCAAACAAAAAAAAACCGTGAGTAATTTAATTATGTCTGGGGTATGTATGCTAATTTGATGGGCCTAGTTTTTCAAATCGAAGATCGCAAAGAGTCAGCCCTTGCCCTCTGGAACAAGTCGTCCACTTTCCTATCTTGATCACTTTTTCATAACGTCCATCTTCCCAAATCATCCACTTTAATTATGTCATGGATTGTACACGTTCTGTCCAGTTGCAAATTTGTCCAGCTGAGAATTTGTCCAGAACAATATACACCATTGAACCTTAGCGATGATAGCAATTTTAAGAAAGTAAATAAAGTGAAGTGAGCTGTTCCCTGAAACAGAAGGGATTATGTTAGCCGTTCAAGATGAAATCATTAACACAAGAAAAAAGAAAATACATAATAAAAGATAATACAGTAAGAAAAGATTTATGCAGAAAATGTCACAGCAAACCTGAAACAATGCAACATATCACAGGAGCTTGTATCACACTAACCTAAAACGCATAGATACGTATAATCAACTTGTTAATATCATACACCAAAAACTCGCAACTTACCTTAAACTCATGCAGGATCCCTACACAACATATTACGATTACATGCCTAGAGCTGTGTATTTATAACAACAGACCTGATATAACACTAGTTGATAAAGTAAGCAAACACACATTTATAATAGATTGTAGCAGTCCCAAATACTAATAACATTCAAAAAAGTATCACTGTAGTCCCAACAATAATATCAACAACAGGTGTTATCCCGCAATAAATATTCAATACTTTTAATGCACTAAATCTTTCCAAATACACATACATAACACTACAAAAAGCCGCCATATTAAACACTTGCCGCATAGTAAAAAAAATTACAACTAGACTTGGAATAATTTCACTGCAGTACAGAGCACTTTACCTTTTCAAAATAATAACTAGAATCTCACACTGGTTCACATCCGTGAGTTGATGTAATTTATACAAAACATTGGGCAGCCAGGGGCCATAGACTTTCCATAGTCCTCAATAACCAGTTCACTTTAGCCATCCAAAACCATAATCCAATATCTTTGTTTCAATATGCAAGTGCAGTACCAATCGCAATAGGCAATAGAAATAGCAATAGCATGGCAATAGTCCTACACCAACCGGGGGTTGTCCTTACACCAACCAGGGGTACTCCTTAGGCGCACTTGCATAGGGCGAACAGGGATAATCGTCGGTTGATGCCTCATTTTATTAATAACGTCTAACGGGCGTCTCATACGCTTTCCAAAGGTCCGGGGACCCAAGGGTCCCGAGAAATATCAAAAGATAATAATAGTAATGTATTTCATATAAACATTTACAAAAGGTATACATTTAGCCAAAATAAATTTCCCTTATAAATATAGTGCCTAAAAATAAAATATTTGTACATATGTTCATTTCGTAGCAGCAAACATACGTAAAACAAACAAACTCAACCAACTGATTTTAACGTTACACAGCAACCATCAGAATGTTTTTTTTATCATCATACAATTTTGTATGCATGCAGAAGCATTTAAAAAATGTTATACGTTATATTTTTCAGTACAATATTTTTTTTCCGAAAGTATTATCAATTCAGCGTGGTTACTACGAGTAAGTCAAACTTTGAATACTAGACTTGCCGCGCGTGCTAAATGAAAGGGGCGAAAGTGCGGGTGCAGCAAGGATTAATATCCGCGGGTGGTATCCAATAACGTTGACTTTTATTTTAAAACGTTGTGATGCTTAAAAAAAAACACGTATATTTTATTATTTGTACCAAAAATCTTATGGTCATTATTTTTTTCCCTGTGTATTTGGAAACTTACAGGTTTAAAGGTATATTTAGATAATAATAGCAGTAACTATATATATTCAAGTACCTATGTAAATATACGTTTGCATACTATTTTTACTGGATGATTCTTATAAAGAGGAAGTCTTAAAAGTTTATGGAGTTGTCCTTTAAAACATGATTGTTTCTTAGAGAGTTCACTAAGGAAGCAATTTCTAATTCAGGAGTAAATGTTTTCAAAACGTAGGATCATTCCCTGCGGACATCTATTGAAAATATAATCATAAAATTCGGAAGATACATACTTTCTTATAATATGTTTTCTCAAAACAAACCCGCCGGGAATATTCGGGGGCGTTAAAGACTGATAAAGTAATAACTGATGCCTGGTTTCTAATCTATCGGCATAACAAAGTTTAAAATAGGTAAACATTAACTGTTGGGGTTGTCTTTCAAGGAACTTTTAAAGTTTTCCACGTTTTACGCGCAATTTTAAATTTTACGGTCCTCACTGGGCGGCTGATTTACAAAGTAATTACGTTATTTCAAATATTATATTAACCTAGGCTAAAGTAGTAATATTATATTTATTAAAGTTCTTTAAATATAGCTACAATTACAAATCCGATATCATTATCTATTAATCACGTAAAGAGCAAACCGCAGTGGCAACGCAAACCAAACATTGACCGAGACGGGACGCCTACGTGGCGAAACGACACCGAGAAAGTTATTGTAAACGCGAGTAACATTTGAAAAGGAAATTTAAGAAGTTCCATCGAGCAACGAAATAGACCATTAAGCAAGATTATTAAAGAAAAATAAAAGTAATAAAACAAGTCATGCGTATCGTGTAGAAAAGAGGATGTAGAGGCCGCTCTGAAGGGAGGGTCGGGAAGGGCGGCAGCCATCCGTCCACCCAGCCAGCCAGTCGCTAGTCAACGACGCTCGCGTTGTGACGCTGCTCTCGCACTAGTCGACGCTCTCAGAACTTTACCCCAGCCGAACTCTAGTTTCCTCTGGCCGCGCGAACCTTCAAAATAAGTGCGCGCGTGAATATGTGATTCCGTTTTTTTTTTTTAAATCGTAAAATTTTTTAAACACCATGGCGTTCAAAGTTTTTTTTAAAGTTTTCAAATATATTCTGCTGACGTACGGGGTTATGTACTACAATATCCATATGTTGAGCAACCAAGTGGCATCTGCCGGTAAAGTTCCGATCGGTAAGTTTTTAAAAGTTATTTTAATTTTATAGACTTTGTTATACTATAATATAATTAATAAGTTTAAGTATATATCTTCAACACCTCCTGGACAGCGCACTTAATTTTTATTGGTAGTAAGAGTTCTTTTTTAAATCAACGGTTGAATAAAAAAAAAAATACGTTAAAATCGTATTAATAAGTAATTCGTTTTCTCATTACTTCGAGCAAAATTCTGGATAATTTCAACTTGCTAATTAGGCTAACAAGAAACTGGAAAAATAAAATTTCTCTCTGTTTTTGATCAAATATTCAAATGGACAACCCCATTCAATGAATTTTGAGCTAATAAGATCTAGTTTCTGAATGAAGTAATTCGTCAAGGTGATAAAATAAAAAAACGGAGCTTTACAGTCTGCGGCTTAGTCGGATCGTTCACCAAAACTTATGTGTGAATAACTAACAAATTTGGTATTACAAACAACTGTAGTGTGCAATAGTATAAAACCTCATGGGCTTTGTCTGGCCTTTGTTTGCCCGTGGTTTGACTGCTGAAGTGAAAAGCATACGCATAAATGTTTAAATTATATCTTATTTTAGATAATTTGACTTTTGCTTTCTCAATCGGAATTTTTCGTAATGTTTTGTGTTCGTAAAATTTGGAACTCACTGATAAGGAAGCAGTTGTGTGGAAACCCAATTGAAAGTAATAAAGTTAACATAAACTTACTTAGGTTGGATACCAGAATATTAAATATCCACAACAGGAGACTTCAAGAGTCTAAAATTATTTTCAAATTATTTTTACGCATGAATTCACTTCAAACGGTTTGAATAATTTCAGATTTTGATAGAAATCTTAAATGCATTCATTTATTCATTGTCAGACAACGCAAAGCCTAAACCACTGGGTTTAAAAGCTTGAAATTCTACATTAAAGTTACAAAAAGTGAGCACTAAGGAAGAATTTTTGAAAATTCATCTGAAGGGGTTAAATAAGGGATGAAAGTGTATGACCGTTCGTCATAATATTATATTTAATCCTTTCACTGATAGACAACGCACAGCCTAAACCGCTGGGTATAAAATATAAATATTTGCTCATGAGTTCATTATACTCGTATAACGAAGGAGAACACTACAAGAGGATTTTTGAAAATGAGGATGCATTTTCAAAAACCCTAAAGAGGTTAAATAGGGGGACAATTTGTAATCTTTGACAATTGGAAATACCATAGACCAATACGACTTGTATTAAGATATTTTAGATTATTTTAGTTTTTCATTCGTTTTTCAAGAGTAGCTTATTATAAAATGCATTACATTATTTTACCTGGCTGTAGAAGTAAATTGTGCTTATTTTCAAAGCAATCCAAAAAAGCTCGAAGAGGTTTGATATTGAGCGCTTGAATAGGGCTTGTAACTTTTTACGACTTCTCTCGCAGTACATAAATAATTTGTACCTATTTTTTACTAGGACTGATACCTTATACCTATTGTAATTAGTACCTAAAAGTACATAAAACGTTTCATGATTTTAGATGTCTTGTATAAACTGCTCCAACACATAACGGGCTTTCGTTTTAGATCAAAAACGTTTCCTAATAAATAAACCTCCATAATAATTATGAACAACCGTCAAAAATTATTGATATTACCACCAGGCTTGGAAACAAGTGGCCGGAGAGTGCTTTTATTAGTACATATGGATTACGCCTACATCCTTTCGACATAATCTCTTGCCGGCCTCTTACGACTCCTAAAGGATGAGAAGATAGGCTAGGTACTCCTTGCCAGTAACAACACAGCACCGTAATTTTTTTAAACGCGTTACATTTTGGGAAAGCCGAATAAAGGGCACATTGAGCCTACACTCAAGGGAAATTCCAAAGCTAGTTCTAAATTTCGAAGTGATTGAATTTCTTGGGTTCGATTATCCTGGAATCTTATTAGGCCATCTTATCTCATTTGCTAACTCAACTGCTTTGTCAGGCGCCCTGGCCCATTCTTAGGGAAAATAAAGACAAAGATATTCTAAGAATAGGTACACACTATATTCAAGTTTTTGAGGTTCTGTTTATGGTGTTTGAACTATGTGGTTGAATTGTTTTCATTTCCCCAAATCGTAGGCTAAAAGATTTCAATCAATCAACTCAGCCTATCGCAGTCCACTGCTGGACATAGGCCTCTCCCAGACTGCGCCACAACACCCTGTCCTCCGCCTTCCGCATCCAGTCCACCCCAGCCACCTTCTTTAGGTCGTCCGTCCATCTAGCTGGGGGGCGTCCCACACTACGCTTGCCGATACGCGGTCTCCACTCCAGGACTCGTCTGCTCCACCGGCCATCGGCCCTTCGACAGACATGGCCAGCCCACTGCCACTTCAGTTTGCTTACTCTGCAAGCTATGTCGGTTACTCCGGTTCTTTTCCGGATAATTTCATTCCTGATTTTATCCTTCAAAGAAACTCCGAGCATAGCTCGCTCCATAGCGCGCTGAGCGACCTAAAAAATTTAAATACTGGGAAATATAGAGTTCATAGGTTATTTAAGAGAGCTGTGGTGGCCTAGTGATAATAGCCACGACTTACGAGTTGTAGGTCGTAGGTTTGAACCCAAGCAGCCGCTTTACTTAGTGTAAATTATTTCATCACTACTGCTCTCAAAACGGTGAAGGAAAACATCGTGAGGAAACCGGCATGTCCTAGAACCGAAAAACTCGAAGACATGTCACATCTACCAGCCCGCACTGGGCCCGCGGAGTTGCCCTTCTTCTTTGCCATCTTCTTTGCTAGATTTGCCTTTTAATGCATTTAAAGCTCAAGTAAAATCTAACCTTTGTTCAAAGGCATACTATTCTATCAACGACTACTTAAACGATAAGAATAGTTGGTCGCCCTGATTAACTCAAGACAATGTTTATGTTCTTTCTCCAGAATTAATTTACAAAGAATTACTGATAGGTTATATGAGCTCATTATACAATTGTTTTTTTATTGGGCTGTATAAGTCAAATCAGTTTAATTTAATTTTAATTTTATTATTGACATAATCAACCCATTGGAATGTTTTCTAATGAGTTGATTGCAATATGTGGTTAGCTAGTGACCTCGACAATTGATCATATAATTCTTACCTGAGCAACCGGCAGCAAGTTCGTCATGCTCCCTTAGATGTCACTGCTTGCGGTAGCGTCGGGGGTCGGGTTGTCTCCTTCCCTCAAATATGGCGAGGGGGGTAATGGCTGACCTTTGCGTTATGCTCGTGAACGGGTGCTGCTTGTGGTGACTGGTCGTCTTGCTGACCATGGTTTTATCATTGTTATCATTATTAATAACTTGTTTATTTAGTTTCCTTATGGTCCTAGTTTATCATTTGTGACTTCAAGCGACAGCTATGTAAACTGAACCCAGCATTGCATAAATATGTTAGCGGTCACGCCCTTTATACCTGGAGGCTTTTATTTAATTTCCATTTATTAATTTTTGCTTGAGTACGTATAGTTTTTTATTGTATTTCTTGGTATATTGGCGTTGCCAGCTGACATATGGCAAATAATTTAATTTAGCGTTCTGTGTCTTGTAATGTTAATTGCTTTGCATACCTTGTATTGTATTCAGTCAAGTATATTTTCTAACTGAACAGACAGCTGTGCTGCTGGGGAGTTTGTTGCGCCACTTCTTCTTCCCAGCGAAAGCACTAGGAAGTGGTGAAGGGCGGGCGTTTTGGGGGACTGTCTTTTGTAATTTTGACGTTCGAAAAGTGCTGATTCTCAGCCTAGTTTGAATAAATGACTTTTGATTTTGATTTTGATTTTTGATTTTGCCCACCAAGTGGTGGCGTGGTTGGAGACCACTCCCTCTCACAGATAAAGGAGGCCTGTATCCCAGTATTGGGAACATTATAGGCTGATTTTACTTGTGGTATGCTAACATAGGCATTTGATAATAGCACAGGTTTAGAAAACACGATCGAAGTATTACATAATTAACTTACACCCTGTAACAATCAGGGTTTCGTGGAAATATGGTAGGCAGGTATAGTAAATATGGGGCAGATAATTAAATATAAATATGTGAAATAACATCAATCAATAGGTATGTACTTCCTTAAAAAAAAAAAATCCCACATTTTCAAGTATGAACACAACTATACAGACGGATTTTTTTTTTTTTTATAAGCTTAGTACCTAGCTAGAAACGTTAGACTTGCTAGTGTACGCGTAAATACATAGAATTAAAGACAACACACCGCACTGTTAATGTTGTCTGTCTGAAATCAGTCGGCTAGAAAGCCGTTGATTAGAGCTTCAAGTCCAAACTGCATGTTGGGACGCCGCCGGTGGGTGCAATTTTAACCATCACAAGTTGCATCAAGCTTAATCCTATATTCTTCCTTGAATTTGTCGATAAAGGTCCGATGGAATTTTCATTTCCGGATAACTAACTGGAAAATGCAAAAACCAGAAAAAAGAATCGATATTAAAAAGGTTTATTTAACCACGAGGTTACATATTTGTCAGTAGACTGCGCTTTTCTCAAAGATCTTTTCATTTTAACATCATATTTATTCCACACGTTTATGTTGCAAGTAAAGTAATTACAATGCTATACTAAGTTACTTACTGACTCGCTTCAGTTATTTCAAGTGAACTCAATGAAAGGCAACTTAAAGGCAATCAAATACGAAATTCGCTTTAAGCCTTAAAAGTTTCTAAGTTGTAGAACGATGTGTAAAATGTAAAGTTAGTGTTTTAGTTGAAAAGATTTTACATACTGACGTGAGTGCGGTTGAATGGAAGCTTACACACGTTCACTACTTTTAGACCAACAGGAACGAAGTTGTACAAGATATGTTAAGTTTTCCGGAATAAGGTTTTCCAACTGTTTAATCTAGTGCAACATTACCGTGGCTCTCCTATCTCGTCTAGTCGCAATGTTGTAACGTTCAGGACTAATTACAAGCGCGTAAGTTCTTAATGACTTGTAAAGTCAGTATAGTCAGTTTGACGTGTTACTTTTGTAAAGGTACCCTTAATATCACGCCACTGTAACCAACACTCACTATTACTAACCCTCTTTTGCTCCCTACAAGTTCTTAACACGAAATTAAAATTCAACACAAGTTTGAAGGCAGGCAGGTTAGACTATCTCGCCGGATTAAAAGTTGTGTAATACCAGGATTCCTTTGACGTCGTAGGGTGCGTTTTTAGAATGAATCAAAAGTCAGTAATAATATTTATATTTATTAGTAATATTAATATTTATTTATATTCGTTTATTTGCAAGAATGAATACATAAAAAAAAAGATTGCGGGCGTCATTATAATTTTGCTCTGAGCATCTCGAATATTTTTCGATTGTATAAATTCAATTTGGATGAAAGGGTGGAAAAAAACAAACAGTTTAGCGGGCCAAATCTAAAGATTTATTTCTAAGAAAGCATTATACGGTTTTGACAGGCGTTGTAATCAGCTGGTACGCTTGCCGTACACTAACTGCGACACGTGCAATCGATTAACGAGTGGCGAAAGATTAATGAGGCCGAATAAGTTCGGAGTTCCGTTATTTCTCGGCTATCCAGTAGATTATATTTGCACAACAAGTTTTAGTAGTTACTTGTCGGGTTATTGCGGACATTTTCATCAAAAACGGCACGTTCCATGAACGTATTAGAAGCAACTTGTGATAATATTACGAGAATCCAAAAATACTTGTATATCTTAGCGATTTTGAGACCATTACTTATGTGACTACGGTATAATAATATTTCACAAAAGAATCAACAGGGCAAGAAATCTTTTAAAAGCTTAGTATTCAAAGGGAAATATTTACAGAGTTGCAAAAAAAAAATTTGAACATCAAAAGATGACCACCTTTATTAAATAATGCGCTTCTTTTAAACTTTTACATAATCTGAGTTCTTAAATATATCTGCTAATAATTGCAGTGGTCCACGGTTATACAGAGTGGCTCATTCAGAGCGGTCACTATGGGAAAATCTGAAACTATAAGATATACGAAGATCTGTTCTTAGGAACCATGATCGATTTTAATAACAAGAAAAACTGCATTCATACATTTTTAAAAAACCTGTACTCAGCTCGGGAATAGAACCCGGTCGTTTTGAAAAAAAAAACTAACACTATTTCTATTTGGATATCGATTGTGTAGGTCTTAAGCAGTAAATGTTTCTATGGAACATGATGTCTAAAATGAATAAAAGGCATTGTTTTCACATACTTTTATTTATTTTAGTAGGTGTTCAATGTTCAATTAAAAAAATCAAATGGCCCGCGAGGTCGCCCGATCTAACGCCTCTAGGTTATGTTAAGGATGAAGTGTACAAGACAAGCTATGACACCGTTGAAGACCTAAAAGCAGCCATAGAGTCAATTGTAACGCAAATTCACCACATGAAGATACAAAATGCAATAGTAAGATCGTTACCTAAACGTCTTGAATATTGTATTGAAAAAAACGGTGGTCACTTCGAACACCTACTAAAATAAATAAAAGTTTGTGAAAACAATGCCTTTTATTCATTTTAGACATCATGTTCCATAGAAACATTTACTGCTTAAGACCTACACAATCGATATCTAAATAGAAATAGTGTTAGTTTGTTTTTTCAAAACGACCGGGTTCGATTCCCGAGCTGAGTACAGGTTTTTTAAAAATGTATGAATGCAGTTTTTCTTGATATTAAAATCGATGACATGGTTCCTAAGAACAGATCTTCGTATATCTTATAGTTTCAGACTTTCCCATACTGACTGCTCTGAATGAGCCACCCTGTATATGGTATGTAAAACTATTTAGTAACTATAATATCTTGTTTTACAATATTTAAATTAGAATAGAAGTTTTTAAAAATATTTGTCATTTGAATCATTTTCAAGGTTCGTAGCGGCCATCTTGGATTTTTATTTGACCCCATCGAGCCCCAGACCCCGTCGTCACCCCGTTTTTCTTAACAAATAACTTATTGTTAATTTTTTTTATGGATCAATATAGGTTTTGAGTTTACCAAATTCCATATAATTACAAATCGAGGGGCTTGTTGCTAAGTACTAACAGCCGCACGGGTCGATCGATCAGGTTAAGATACGCTTGCCGTGGTTGGTCCGTGGATGGGTGACCATCTTCACATACCAAGACCCCTCCGTGCCTCGAAAAGCACGTTAAGCTGTTGGTCCCGGCTGTCATTCGTGGATCTTTGACAGTCGTTACGGATCGTCAGTAGCCCGAAAATTTGACAACCAGTCTTACCAAGGAGTATCGTACTACCCAGTAACTGGGCTGTGGAGGTCAGATAGGCAGTCGGTCCATGTAAAATACTGGTATTCAGCTGCATCCGGTTAGACTGGAAGCCGACCCCAACATAGTTGGGAAAAGGCTAGGCAGGTGATAAAGATATTTAATTACAAATCGCTTCTGATTTTGAAAAGTACACCTGTAGGTGACCGGGTTTTTTTCGGACATACGAGTAAGTCAGACATTTGTCAAAAGTGATTAAAATAAAGATGATTTTGGATTTTTTGACGTTCACAAGAAGGGGTGCAAATATGTATTTGCATAAATATTTTAAGGTCATCATAATGGGAATGATCAGAGGGTCGACAGAAACACATTCCATATTAAAACAGTTTACTGAGTAACTGTTTGCGAATATTTTGCTGGCGTGGAAAGCGGATATGCACATCATACGCTTTTTTTTGCCAGCAAAATATTCGCATCCACACCGCCGCGCTACAATGGTTCAAATATTTCTTTCACGCAACACTATTGTCTAGTATGCTAATTTATGCTGAATCTGAAAATTATTCGATATTGACGCGATTCATTCCGTCAAAGCGATTTCAATAGAGCCAATTAAACTTCCTAAAAACCAGCCAACTGGCTCGTTTGTAACATTTCACCGCTTGAAAAAATAAAAAAAGCGATTTGATTGACGTAATCACATTTGCCTTCAATTTTAGTCAATGCATATGAATAAAGATCAAACATTTCGATTTATTTTACTACGCCTCCCAAGTAAAGCAGAAGCCCAGAAAAATATTATCTCGTTGATAAGGATTATAATTAATTCAAAAGCTTGAACCCTTCGGCGAGTTGTTAATTTGCGCGTTTGACCTTTTTTATTTTATTTACATTCAGCTGCTTTTTAATGAAAATTGTATTCTTTTGAAGCGAACTTAAAATCGTGGTCATAATTAGTTACGATTCTAATATTATTCAATGACAAAGTGCTTTGGTAGTAGAATAATAATAATAATAGGTAATAATATTCCACAACTTTCACACAACGCCATCTAGTCCCAAACTAAGCAGAGCTTGTGCTATGAGTACTAGACAACTGATAAACATACATATATATTTCTAAATACATACATATTATAGATAAATTACACAAATAGAATGAGTGCTTAGCTGTGCATTTCAATATTGTGCCGGGGTAAGCACATACTAAAGAAAAATGTACCCAGCAATCACTATATCCTCTGAGCTTATTTATTTGTAAGTAGGTAAGTCCATATTAAGCTGGTCATTAACAATCAACCCGGTAGGTGTTGCTTCCGACCAAAGCTCCCACAAAATTACTCTATAAATTAAAATGGTGTGGGTCGTAATCCCCGCCTCGAATATACACGTAAAAATAAAAATAGTAAAACTATATTAACGTAGTTTTATCAGGTTGTTACAAAAAATATGTAGTTGAAGTGAACCTATTGAATGATAATATACTTTGGTTCATTTTAATAACATTTATACTTGGTTGAGATAATTTTGTTAAATACGGAAAGATCAAATACTTAGTTTTTACATAACCATCATCACAAAACGCCTTTTTTATTTAACCCGTGAGAGGCCGGGCTATGAGCAATTTGCTCACACAAAAATCTAATTCAAAAATTTTTTGTCTTTCCCATGCCACACCAATTCAAGCACTTAAGTACCTTCCTAAATATTATCCCCCTCTCCCCTGACGCAATTCTCGATCCGCTCAGTGGCGTTGCGACCGCGCAGCAAGGCGTTTGCGGAGGCCGTGTACCAACGTGCGGCAATTTGCTCATCACGCGCCCAGCAATTACTTTGCACCGAACATGTAAAATACATGTGTTCAGTGTGTTTCGAGAGGCACATTAGTGTAGATTTAATGGATGAATAACACTTTTTAGTTTTTGTTATGGAACAGTTTTTATTGTGATTTTTATGAAACGTGCCAAAAAAATTAATTAATACTAGGTTGTTTTGTTATTTGCGTTAGAAGTTGCTATTATGTTTAATAGTTTTGATTAAAATACTTGTTTTCTTACTTACTAAACCTTGTGTTATTTATTTAAATACATTATAAGCCAATAAATATAGAAACACTAAAAATATAAACATTTATGATAGTGTGAGCAATTTGCTCGCGCGCGCCTACTCGTGTAAGAAAATTAGGCGCGCCTTCTCACGGGTTAAAAACTGAATCAAACACTGATGTAAAAAACATCCATTACCAAGTCGCGATTCGCGTGTTTTTCCGACTTATTTAACGATATTTTTTTTGTAACTTACCTGGTTACGGAAATGTTGTGGAGATACTTACCGACGGGCAAAAACTCAGTTTATTGTTAACGTTTTTTGTTGTAAACCAAACGTGAATCCTGCCGGTCGATTCTGTTAGAATCTCTCCGTGAGAAGTTAAGTGAAGTGAGCTGTCATTCCATCTGACGCTAGGGATTGACACTAATGACTGCTCACTTCACCCGAGCTATCACGGTGAGATTTTTACAGAATAGCACTACAGCAGTGCGATTCTGTAACCATCTCACCGTGAAAACTCAGGTGAAGTGAGCGTGGAGTGAGCTGTCAGTGTCATCCCACTGATACTAGGGCAATCTCTGATATCATTGAATCATTGTAAATGTATGCTTGGTCAATACCAAGCAAACATCTACAATGATTCATTTACAATCACTCCACGCAAGTTTTCACGGTGAGGTTTTTACAGAATCGACCGGCTGTTCTGTATAAACGTTTGCCTGCGAGAAATTGAACGCTCATCATCATCTGCCTAGCTTTTTCCTAACTATGTTGAGGTCGGCTTCCACTCTAACCATATGCATCTGAGTACCAATATTTTACATGCTTTTTTGCTGCCTATCTGACTTCCACAACTCAGTTACTGGGTAATACGATGCCCCTTGGTAAGACTGGTTGTCATGCTTTTGCGCTTCTGACGACCCTTAACGACTGTTAATGATCCACGAATGACAGCCGGGACGGACGGTTTATCGTGCTTTCCGAGGCACGGAGGGGTCTCGATATGCAAAGATGCATACCTACTTAAAATCAAAAGTCCTTCCCCTGTTTATGGTTATTATTTTTGCCTTATTGCTTTTGAATTTAACGCAGTGTTTAATAATGGACATACATGGATCCTCGGACCGCTACTCTATAATAGGATAAATGATAAAGGAAACATCTACTCCTTAAATCAGAGTAACTGCAAGAAAATCCTTATGCAGACTCTTCAAACTATGTCCTATGAAGATACAGAGAAGTTATTAGTTGTGCTAAAGTAAATATTGTTCGTAATATATAATTGTATAAACCTTTTACATGTGTACTAATAAGATAAATATGATAATTACGTGATTATTTAATAAACTATTGTTACCTCCAATCGCCTGAAACACAGGATTACCTAGTTCAGGCACAAAACAAGGGTGAACTTGACATAGATTTAAAAAACTGTATTTAGCGTTAGTCCTTATATTATTGAATACATTTTATTATTATTATTATTTATGGATGGAGAGACAAAGTACAACTATCAATAACAATTTGTATATCAACCACTTATGAAAATTTGATAGTGCCTACAGTTTACAAATCCGCTTTCAACAACCACCAAGAATGCGTGCGAGTGAGCAAACAGTTTGCAGTAGAAGCCACAAAGATAAATAGTAATATAACTGAATTCATTTATTTATTTATTTATTTATCCTTCTACTGGAACGCCATACAGCAATTACACTAACGGAGCAAAGAATTACTTATGTGCTGCTTCCCATCCATCCTGTGCGTGGTGGACATCGAACGGGCCGCGGTGGAACACGCACGCTCACACAGCGTTAGCTCAACATGTTGACGATATTTAACTAACCGGATCTCAAAAAGCAGCCTGTTAGTTTTTGGTACTCAATTATGTAGGTCTCATGGAACTCTACGAAACTGTTTGAAATTAAATAAAAATAACGACTTTCTACAGTCACAAATCAATTGTTTACATACGGTTTTAAGCTTGCAGTTGAGAGTATGAATCTTATTTTAACAGTAGATTGCCTAAGGAAGTCATTTTCACTGCTTTTTAATTTTAATTAGAAAAACAATTACGTATATAATGGCAAAATTTCTTAGAATTTTGTGACTTTTTGTACAACATATAAATGCGTTTATTAGTAACTAGCGACCCGCCCCGGCTTCGCACGGGTGCAATGGTGAAACACTGATAATTTTAGAGCTATTATTTCACGTAAAAAGTATAGGATAAAAAGTGGTTATTGTGGGTTATCCCTAAGAGATAGACATATACCATCGCGGACTTTTCTTTAGACCTTTTTAAGTTGTACAATAATGTAGTACATTATTTTGATCCATCTCGACGGGTTCAGCCAGCGTTTACAATGAAAGCGCAAAAAAATGTGTTTATTTACGACATCACATTAGAAACCTCTAAAATTATCAATGTTTCTCTACTATATTATGCATGTATTATAGATATAAACCTTCCTCTTGAATCACTCTATCTATTAAAAAAAACCGCATCAAAATCCGTTGCGTAGTTTTAAAGATCTAAGCATATATAGGGACAGACAGACAGGGAAGCGACTTTGTTTTATATACTATGTAGTGATTGTAGTTACCGACTATGTAGTGAGTGTAGGTGTCCGAAAAGTCATGGATTACCTTTTACCTGCTGATGGGCCACATTGGGATGTAACAATAAAAAAAAATGACCTGCCAATGTTTTTTTTTTACCAGGGCCGATCAAA